>PVLD010010862.1:0-68424 GCA_004027595.1 Dinomys branickii | reverse complement strand
GTCTTTTGTCTATATCTTCTCTATGTGCACGGAACATTTCTTCCATCATTGTTTTCAGCTCGTTTTTTATCTGAGAAATTATTGTGGGTATGTGGCTTATTTCTGCTTTAAGCTCTTTTATGGCCTGTTGGAGTTGTTTCATTTCGGATGCAATCGTTTCATAACTTGCAGGTATGTGATTTTCTGGTTCCCCTGTATCTTCACATTCAAAACTTGTTCTGGGTGGGGTTGAGTTTTGAGACTGCGTTTTGTTCCTCTGTTTTCCCATTTTTGGGTATCAGATTCAAAATGTGGAGCTATAAATTCCACAGACAGTTCAGCAGGGAAAGGTCTGCTGCAGAGGCTGCTCCAATGGTTACTTCTCTTTGGGAGAATGTCCCTTAAGCTGTCTGCTGAGATTTCCGCTTCTACTCCCTAACCCAAGACCTGGCCGGGGCAAATAAACAGCTCGCCACCCCAGGATTCTTGCAGATAGGCCACTCAGGTGTTCCCCCCTGGGTGGAGCTCCTTCCCCGCTCACAAAACCCGTTGGGGCGCCTAAGTAGGTCTTCCCACCCAGGAGATCCCGCAGTACTTGAAGCTGCTTTGATGTCTCTCGCTGGGCTGAGCTTCTTCCCGATTCAGGAAAAACCGGTTAGAGCGCGCACTTAACTCACCCTGTGATCGTGCAGACAGGAGTGCCGTTCAGATGTTTTTCCCTGGATGGAGATTTTCCCCGACTCAGAAATCCCGCCGGCCGGTCGCTGTTGCTCTAGTTCGCGCAGCGCTGGCTGCGGGGTGGGGTTCTAAGCGGGATCCCGGAGCGCTGCCCGGTTTGGTGCAGTTTGTCCCAGTAGCGCGTTCTCTGTCGGGTTCAGCAGCTGAAGCCATTCTTCCCTCCACACTCGCTCTCTCGGCTGGTCATCTTCTTCCCGGAAGTCCTTATTTCTGTCTTCATATTGTTATATTTCATTGTTTGGGTGGTAATCCTCTGGGAGGTTCTCTCTCTGCTGCCTACCCGGTCGCCATCTTCCCAGAAGTCCTCCATTTTTCCATCTTAAAAACAAAACCTTTTCGCGTATTTTTTTCATGGCTGATATAGTTCTTCATCAATTCAGGCAGCAACCACAAAGTCTCATAGATCAGGTGGCTTGTAGACAACAGACATTTACTTCTCACAGTCCTGGAGGTCAAGTCGAAGGTCAGGGTGCCAGCATGGTCATGTTCTCCTAAGGACCCTTTTCCATGTTGCAGACTGCTGCCTTATCATATGCTTAAGATGGAAGGGAGGGTGAAAAGCCACAGAGCTCTCTGGCCTCTGCTTATAGGTGCACTAATCCCATTCACAAGGGCCCCACCCTCATCGCTTAATTACTTCTCAGAGTTTTCTGATTTCAATATATGAATTTTTAATGGAAACAAAGGGCCTATAGCAGTTGTCTTTGTCGCTGTTAACTTAAAACTAGGCTTGCCTTCAGGGATATAAGATAGTTTTTAGAGGGCTCTGAAAGCAGCCAAGCGTGGAACATCTGAGATCTTTAAATGCATGCTTGTTGTGTGTTCTTCATATTCAAACTTAAAGCACAAACAAATAATTTCAAGATGGACAATATCATGCTGATTATCAAACTCCAAATTAACATTCACATTCCACTTCTGAGAGGACACACCTGCTTTTGCTTAGTAAAGAGTTTAATTTCTTTAATAAGTACAAATTGGCAGATTACGCCTTGCATAGTCACTGAATTTCAGTGTTTGGAAGCCAGCCTACCTGTATTTCAACAACCTTGTCAGTGTTTCTATATCCAATCATCACACCATAGTAGCAACTGCAAAAGAGTGCCGAGCACTGTGATTTGAGAGTTTATAATCTAGCTGGCATAATAAAACAGATGTGTGTAAAAAGTTAAATCACAAGAAATGACTTACAATGTTGCTTAAAATTGTAAGATAAGACTGGAAGAAACGTCCTTAAAATGTGGTACATGGTGACTTACAAGATTCAAATTCAGATCGGCCTTGCTCTAACTCTGTTCTCTTGGCTCTAGAGACATTTCCAGAAAGATCGACCATGCTTGCTCTACCCATAACTTTCCTGGAGTTTGTCTCAGTAAGGTGTCTCCAGGAGGCCCAGCTGCCTTTCAAATACAGGTGACATGAGGCAGTCGTGACATGTGGGAACCACAATATGATGCTCACGAATGGAGAGGCCAAAAGGTCTCTAGAATGCTCCTCCCCAGCAGGGACATCTCATCATACCTGTTGTTCCAGAATGAGAAGGGAGCACATCAGATAATCAAGCGAAAGCAATGATCAATTTCTTTAAATGCTTTCCTGTGAAGGTTTGGGGCTCTTGTATGAAACTACTCCTTTGAATATTATCCATTATTATGGCTTACCTCTAAAATGTGCTCCCAAAGTCAGCAGTGGTACCCCATAATCCAATCACCTTCCTCTGAGTACACAAGAGTTTTGGAGGTCATTTTGCTCTAAACTATAAGAACCTATATACCCAAGAAACTTTTGTCCACTAACAGATGATCGTAGTCCTCTTTTGTATGACCACATCACATCAAAAAGTCTTTGGGTACAGATAGAGAGCACCCAAGCAATACTCAGGGTGGATAGAACTTGAGGCAAATTGGTACAAAGGGCTCAAAGGGTGTCTTAGTTATTACCTTTGTCACTGAGACACAATACCCAACACCCACACCTCAAAGGAAGAAAGGCTTATTTTGGCTCACAGTTTATAGAGTTTTCAGTCCATGATCAACTAGTTTCAAGGCAGGACAGCAGGGCAGAGCGGCATGGGAGAAGAGAAAGAGCTCAGCTGAGCATGGTGGTGCACGCCTATAATCCCAGCACTCAGGAGGCTGAGGCAGGAGGATTGTTGCAAACTCCAGACCAGCCTGGGCTACAAAGTGAGCTCAAGATCAGCCAGAACTGCATAGGGAAACCTTATCTCAAACCGATGCAAAAAAACAAAAAAAGAAGAAGAAGAGGAAGAAAAGAAAGAGCTCATGATATGGTAGGGGCGGGCAGAGAGAAACCAAGAAGGGAGGGACCACTTCCAGGCAACACTTCCAGTGACCCACCTCTTCTGACTGGGCTCCACCGCTTGACACCACAGTTAGGTATAAAATCGTCAGTCGTGGAGCATCACACCCTCATGAGTCAGCCACCTCCCACAGCCCCACTTCTGATCATGTGAGGCTTTGCGGGGACATGTAGATGTAAGTCATAACAAAGGGGTAACATGGGGTTTAACAAGTAATGAATACTCCAATTCATTTTCCTTTTATTTAAAAAACATACATACAAATCCTCCAGGATTTAACAGTCACAAACATCTTATATATGCATTACTGTATCAATTTCCTAATTCACATAAAGTATTTTAACAGCAGTAGGCAACTGCCGGAAAGATAAAAGAGAGGATATCAAAAGCATGCCTCACTGACTACATACCATCAAGAGACTGCTGGTTGATTTTGTATATTAAAAACTCCAAGCATCTGGGACATATACCATGGGCCTGGCTCTGTGTAGACCCCAAACATGTAAGCAAAAATAAGACATAGGCCTTCTCCTCAAAAAGATTACATCCTGGTAAAGAGACAAACACAAAAACAAGAAACACTGAGCAAAATAATTAGTGCTACAGTCAAGCCATGGAAACTTACGCAATCTGAGGAGAGAGAACTGCTACTTGGAGGTTTGCCGATGCCTGCATTCGCCTCTCCACTTCAGCTCTCCACACTTATGCACCCTGCAGGCAGCCTTGCTGTAGCAGCCAGCCTCCACACGGCACCCTGCAATCTCTGTCCCGTTTCTGTGTCTCTGTGTAACGCCCCCACCATATAAGGCTGATGTGAATCAGAAGTGACAGTATGTGACTTTCCAAGATAGATCTCATAAAACACATCACAGCTTCTTGATTGCTCCGTCTCTCTGTCTCCGTCTCTGTGACTCTCTCTCTCTCTCTCTCTCTCTCTCTCTCTCTCTCTCTCTCTCTATCTCTCCCTGTCTCTCTCTCTCTCTCTCACTCTCGCTCTTGTTCTTACTCTCACTCTCTCTCTCTGTCTCTCATCACCTGCTCTGGAGAAGCAATCTGCCAAGTCCTGAGGACACTGGCACAACCTTATGGAGGGGCCTGTGTGATGAGGGACTCGGGTCTGCTGCTGAAAGCCTTGGGAGTGAATGATCTTGGAGGCAAATTCTCCAACTTTCAGGTGATTACAGCCTCAGATGACTTCTTAATTGCAACCTCATAGGAGACTCTGAGACAAAATGAAGCTATCTGAGTTCCTTCTTCACAGATGCTATGAGATAATGTTTGCTACCCTAAGCCCCTAAGTTTTGGAGTACTTTGTTATAAAGCAATAGATAACCACTGCAGGCCTTCTGGACTGCATCAGCAGGCTCCCCTACCAAGTCTGACTTCCCATTGGATTTAGCTGATAAATTAGTTAGCGTTCCCATTGCTGGAATACAACACCTAACACACATAACTGAAAGAGGTTTAATGTAGCTCATGGTTTCAGGGGATTCAGTGCATGGTTGTATGGCTCCCAGGCAGCAACATATGCTAGGTAGAAGAGCCTAGCATAGCAAAACTGCTTTGTTCCTGGTGGCTAGAAAGTGGTGAAGAGCCAGGGATAGACCCCAAGGTCACACTTTTACAACCCATTCAGACAAACCCATGGTGTACTTTACTAAACCCATGAGTGGCTCCCAAGCCAGTCAAGTTGGCACAATCAAGTTTAACCACCACAGCTGGTAAGAGTAATGAAGGGAGTGAAGGTGTAAAGGTTACAAAGCAGAGCAAGGTTGGGATGTTTGGTTTCCCAGCCTCCTCCCCACTGAGTCACTGTGTGTTGGCCATGACGGTCTCACTTTCAATTTTATGGTTCCCTTATTCTTAGCTACTAGCACCAGGTCCTAGTGACTATACTATTCCATTACCTTTTCAAGTCCTGAAGCTACAAGGTCCCACCATCTATGCCTTGTAGTTTCCATATACACTGCCCATAGCTTTGTAATAGGCTATTTATAAACTCTCCACAAATTACCCATTTTGCATGTGCACCTATTTCCTGTTGTAACCATGACTGATACAAACAGCGAGAAAAGGAAGGCTCAGCAGGAATGGCGTTTGATCTGAGAATTGAAGGAAGAATATAGTCTTGTCAAATGAAAAAGGAAGATCAACCACATTCTTGAATCAATAGCCACAGGCAAGTGAAGTATCTGACTGCAAAGTATAATGCCTGTGGGTGGTCAGTTCTAATAGGACACCACTCATAGGGGACACAGAAATATGATATAAGGTCATGATTGTGCCATTGGATTTCAGTCCACATGCAGAAGTGATCATGAAATATCATTTTCTAATACATGTGCTGCCGAAGCGAGCATATGAAATAACATTTTCTAAATTTTCCACAATTTAATTTCTGTTTCAAATAATTCCTTCCATAGATAATGAAAATCAGTTTGAGATTTCTGCTCTTTCCTAGCTGTCTAGGAAGGAAGGGGACAATAGGAAACTTTTAAAATTCAGTTACTATTTCAAAATAATCCCAGAGCCAGCCATAGTGGTACACGCCTGTAATCCCAGCACTTGGGAGGCTGAGACAGGAAGATCATTGCAAGTTCAAGGCCAGCCTGGGGCTACAAAGTGAGCTCAAGGCCAGCCTGACCTGCATAGCGAGACCTTGTCTCAAAATAAATAAATAAATAAATAAATATTTTAGAAATAAATTTAAAAAATAAAAAACACCCAAATGAATTCAATAACACTCTATTTCCTCTAAGTATGCCTCTTCAGTCTTTGTTACACTTCAGTGTAGCTTAGGCTGGGTTCAGTGTGTCCAAGTGCAGAGTTCTGCCAAGCAGATGATTAGACCAAGCAGGAGGGCTGGAGCCCATTCAAAACTTAGAAGAGAGCAAATCACTTTAAGGACTTTAGCCCATTCAGTTTGCATGCAAATAACGCTGCTAATTATATATAAGTTTTATCTACTCAATACAGCAGGTCCACAGCACTTCCCCTTAGAAGTTTTCGGTCAGAACTTTGAGAAAATTTAGCTAGAGCTGCTGATTGCCTTTAAAATATAAAAGTGGTTCTAATTCAGCCTCGTACCTAATTTGCTTTGACCTTCCACTAAATTAGTGACCATCAGTGAGGTTTAACCACAGATATGACAGGGGTGATGGAAAAAAATAAAGAAACAAATGATCTTCAGACATAAGAATATAATCTCTGGGATCAACAAGGCATAGTGAGATCTTTTGAAACCAGATTATGAAAAACCCTTGAAATAATTAAATAAAAAATGAAACTTATTTTAAATTAAATCAGCTGAGCTGAAGAATTTACCTAATAAATTTATTTATTGTAACACTGTAGAAAGGAAGAAAATGGAACAGCCCCTAATATGATAAAGACACAATTGAAAACAACATGTAATATGCTGATCCTTGCTTTAGATCCAAGATGAAACTTACAAATGCTGGTGCTTACTGTTGCCTCAGTATCTGCTTGGAATCCCTTTATTTCTTTTTCTGCTTTCACAGAACACTTGCTGGGGAAGTGAGCACAATTACACGATCATTTGAGGACAGAACATGAGCTCATATGTGATCTGTACACTAACCCCAAGTGTCCGTCACAAAGACTGAACTGACAGTCGTACCACAGAAGATAAGGCAGTGCTCTTCTTCCCAGCCAGTCATACTAAGAAAAGCCCCATGGGTTTTGCATCTAAGGCACAAAAACTTTTCTGGTTTAAAATATCAGTTTCTGTTATCATCACTGGTGGGCAAGGAAGTCTCTTGAGCTGCACTGATTGGATGAGGAAGGAGGAAGGCCTCCTTCCACCAAGCTTCTGCCACGCTCCACCTACGTACACATCCGTGTGTTTCACAGACCATACGTCCCGTTCTTTTTTCTTGAAAACAGAATATGTCGTCCATCAGATTAGACAAGGTGTGCCATGGAGTAAACACCCTCCGAACCTCTGTGCTTCAAACAACAAAGATTTATTTTTCATTTACATGACATATTCTTCATTATTATCTGGGATTCTATCCACGCTGGGATCCAAGCTTTGAGTGGCCAACTGTGTGGAATGTTACCAGCTCTACCTCAAATAGCACACTAGATTTCTAACACTCTGTTCAGATTTCAGCAATCAAAATATGTTACTGGAACATGCCTAGGTTCAATTCTGCCAAGGGCATGAAGGAATTAAAATTGGAACATTTGTGGAAAATCCTATAATCGTCCATCCCTTTGAAAAGTCCTGTGCCTGCTCAGAGATCATTAGAAAAATAAAAACAGTAAAAGAGACTAAGAGCAGATTGAAAGATGCAGATATGAGAAAATGTGCTGGGGAGAGATAGATGTGTGGAGATAATTCTTAGTCACCCGTATGACTTATATTTAGATTTTGACAGTTGCTTATGCACCAGCAATCTCTCTTCTCACCTTCTCCCTACTTTGGCTCTTCAACTGATAAAGAGTGACAGGCAGAGAGGGTGATAAACTGACAAGATAACACCATGCTTGTGTGTGTGTGTGTGAATGTGTATGCGATATGAAAGCTCTGTCATGAGAGGAAGGTTGTTGATTAACCCTACAAAAAAACGACCAGCTTCCAACTGTCTGCAAGTCAGTGGCTGCTGCCAAAAGCCCACACCATGGCCTGTGTAGTTGCCTACGCCTCCTTCTCACCAGGAGCTCCTTGGTTGATGAGAGGGGTGAGCGAGATGTGCTGTAGAGCATGCTCGGTGTGCTGCAATGAGTGAGTCAAAGACAGCCCCAGCTGTGAGGATAGATGCTCAGGTCAGATCTGGGAAACAGAATGGACACTCTAGACATAGATGCTCCTGCCAAGGAGGGTCTTATATTATATTAGGTATGATTTAAATTTTTTTTAAATCCCTGAGCAAATGATGAGCTATACTATAAAAGGTGTTGGGGAATGCAGAAGTCATTTGGGGAGAAATCCATCTAAATACTTACTTTAGCACTTCATTCACTGATATAAGTTCTAGCTGGATTAGGAAAAGAAGAACTGCCATTAAATTATTTTTTAGAAAGTTGGAAGAGAACGCAAGTAAATATTTACACAACATCTGGATGGGGAGGACTTTTAAACAAAAGTTATAAAAATAGAATTGTGAAGGAAAAGATTACGAAATTTAACTCCATAAAAAATGTAACTTATTTGTCAAAAAATGAAAATTAAAAGTTAAGTATTAAATTGGGGACCGGGGATATAGCTCAGCAACACAAGCGCCTGCCTGACAAGTGCAAGGTCCTGAGTTCAATTCCTGGTACCAAAAAGAGAAATTGGGGTGCAAGTGCACCTAATATGATAGATGAAAGATTAATATTTTGAATATATTAAAATCTCACATAATTTAAGAACAAACTATATAGTTAAAATAAAAATTAATCTCAAATAATGAACAGAACAATGACAGTTTAAAATAAAACACAGGTATTCATTTTACCTATCAAAGTTAAAAATATTTTTAGCTTATAATTCCCAGTACTGGTGAGGACTCAATGAAAGTTACAGTTTCAATGAGTGAAAAGGAAATACTGTGTATTAAAATGTCAGTAATAATTACCTTTGGGTGATTTGTATCCATCTCTATTTTTTTTAATGCTCTTAGTTTTCTATCACTTAATTGCATTATTTTTTAAATCAGTAAGGGACTTCCACTTCCTGCCAAGATGAAGTAATAGTTGCATTTACGTTCCTGTCTCAAACAGTGAAAAAACTGAGTGGTACATGCCTATAATCCTAGCACTCAGGAGGTAGAAGCAGGAGGATCACTGTAAATTTGAGGCTAGCCTGGGCTACTTAGTGAGTTAAAGACCAGCCTGGAATGCATGGCAAGACCCTCTGTAGTGGATTGATAACTGGTGGTCAAGTTATAACCCCCAGCTGAACTGAGTAAGCGTGGTGCTGGATGTGGGAGGCCCACCTGGGGATTGTTGCCAGCAGCATAAAAGGCAGAACTGGAGAAGCAGGAGGCTCTTGGTAGCTGAGAGAGGCTGTCAGGAGGTGGTAGAAGCTGTAAGGAACTGTTGGTCATTTTGGAGGAGCTCGTCATGCTGGCTTTCCTGATGAACTTGGCTGTTTTTATCCTTCGAGGAGCTCAAGAGCTTGTTGGCACTGAGAATAGCTTTGGTTCACTTTGGGGGAGCCCTGGTCCTCACTTTCAGCATTGCTTCCTGGCTCCAGAGGGGAAGAAAGTGCACTGCCAGTGTCATGGAGAAGCTTGCTGCATTGGCTTTCCTGATGGGAACTCGGTCATCTTCACCACTGGAGGAGTTTGGGACCTTATCGTTGTGAGGATGGCTGTGGTACTTTTCAAGGGAGCTCTAGTTTTTACTTTATGTGTTGCTTCCTGGCTCCAATGCAGATCCCTCAGCCTGTTAGCACAGATCCTTCATCCCACTGACACAGACTTCCTAAATTCCACCACTAACCTTTGGGCCTTCCCAGCACAGATCTGTGAAACAGGCCTACATGAGATGTTGCCGTGGACTCTGGGCCTCCATTTGGATTCGTGGGAGGCATTGTTATGGGCTCTAGGTCTTCAGCTGGACTCATGTAGGACATTGTCGCAGGATCAGGCCCTCTGCTGGACTCCTTGGTCTTAGTGTGTGGACAGATTTCCTGCACTCTTTTGTATATCATTCTTTTGGTGACTATTATAAATAATCTTATAAAATATGTGGTCCTATGTTATATTGTTCCCCTTGCAAAAATATCGCCCTAACCCACATACCCTCTCTCTCAGGAAAAAAAAAATCCATACAGTAGTATCAAGTAACGAAGGAAACCATGGATTGAAGAAACAGTAAATAAACAAGGTAGACCCCAAGATTTCCCAGCATATTACTTTTAGAGTTTTCACTTTACAGAATAGGGAAAGAGAACCAGAAAAGAGTCCAGAAAATTCTTTAAATCTAAAAGATTAAATCAGAAAGCTAGAGAGACCAAGCAAGTAAATTGACAACAGAGAGGTAAAAGCTGTCAAGACAACTCTAGAAATCTTCACAGCCCCCTCAAAGTATTCAGCAAGGTTCTGATCAGTACACGCACATGAAGAAACCCCCTAATGCTGAGGAAAGACACGCCCTCCCAGATTTAAGGGAGCATATACCCAACACAGCAGAACTAATGATCCTGCTGGCTTTGACCAGTCAGACTGTAACACCTCACAAGGTACTAGATAGAGCGTGCAAAGGGTCTTGCCTCAGTTGTGGTGCAAAATAAATCTTAAATTGTCGGTTCTCAACTAGAGGTTATTTTACTCCCAGATGACATTTAGCAATGTCTGGAGACCTTTACTGTTACCCACTAAGGGCCTCCTGGTGGAATCTACTAGGTAGAAGCCAGGAATGCAGCCAGAAATCCTGTAAGGAGGGATTATCTGCTGCAAATTGGCAATAGTGCAGAAGTTGAGACATCCTGCTGTGGTCTCAATGCCTCATCGACCAACAGTTCAAACTGTTTCCAAATAATCTGCCCAGAATAAAGTTCAATAACATTTATGGAATAAAAAAAGATAACACAATGCATGGAATCCAGTAAAGTGAACAGGCATGCAAAGAAATAGAAAAATATCACCTTTGTGATGAAGGAAATCGATCTATTCCAACTGAAACCGAAATGACAGAGATATCATATTTAGCAGACAATGGCATTAAACCAGTATTATAACTGTATTCCATATGTTCAAAGAGGTAATTAGAGACATAGATGACATAAAAAGGATTGAATTTCTACAGGGGAAAACTATAATGTCTTAGATGAAATTATTCTGAAGGAACTAAAAGCCAACCAAGATTTTCAGGGAAAAAAAAATTTTAACTTGAAGAAATAACAATAGAAACTGTCAAAAATGAAACAGAAAATACCAAACTCTTAAAAATAAGCAAAATATCAATGAGCTGTGAAACAACTTCAGGTAACCTGACATGTATTTAATTGACATCTCCAAAAAAGTGAAAGACAGAGGAAAAACAGAAGAATATTTCCCAAATTTCCAAATTTGATTTAAAAATATAAATCCACCCATCCAAGAAGTTCAACCCAAGAGTCCCAAGCCAAGTAAACTAAATGACACCTATACCAAAGCTCATCATAATGAAGTTCTTAGAAAGAAATTGCAAGGGGCAAACAGGAAAACATAAAAGCAGCCAGAACCAAAAAAAAAAAAAAAAAAAAAAAAAAAAAAAAAAAAAAAAAAAAAAAAAAAAAAAAAAAAAAAAAAAAAAAAAAAAAAAAAAAAAAAAAAAAAGGTTAAATACAAAGGAACAAAGGTGCTCAGAAACAAGAATACAAAAAGAAAATGGAACGACATTTTTAATGTACCTCACCATCCCCACACACACAAGAAACCTGACAGCCTAGAATTCTATGCCTAGCAACATACCTTTCAAACATGAAGATTAAATATAAAGTCTTTCAAATAAAGGAAGTTTGAATGACTTTCCCACCAGAAGATCCACACAAGAAATGTCAAATGAAGTTCTTGAGGCAGAAGAAGATAATACCAGATAGAAATATGATCTATATGATGAAATGACAAGTACTGAAAATGTAACTACATAGTGTTCTGAAACCTGCTTCTAATGTTGGAAACTTTCAGGCTTCCAGATGTTCCCAAGGAGCTGCAAAGTCTTCATTAGGACCATTTGCCGGAGGTACAGAAGGAGCACATGCTTCAGCATCATTTAAAGTCAATGCTTGATCATTCCAGTACATTAGAAAGAGAGGAAGCATATGTGCTACAGAATGGGTGATGGTAGCAACTGTTGAGAAATATGGGGCTTCTTTCCACAGCAGAAGAAGTTTCATGCAATGTAGTGTCCTTAACCTTGTTCAAGAGATTTTGTTTGTAAAAATCAGAATGCTGGTATTTTTTTTTAATACCGAGGCTAGGATAAGTCAAATATTTCATCCCTCCGTGCCAGCCAACGAAAACACTCATCTAGGCTGGATTAATTTCATGTAAATTCACAATGTAGGTCTTTACTGATTAAGCAAATAGTTCATTCATTGGACTAATATAAACTGAGCACCTGTTATGTACCAAGCATTGTGCCAGCATTATACACACAACAGGAGGTAAGAGAGATGTAATCCCTGATCTCACAGAGCTTCTTTACTTACAATTCTATTGATTTCATATCCTTTACCAATTTACTACATTTAAGAAAAGCAAACCACATGAACAAAATGTATGACATCTTTCAGTGACTCCAATGATTCTCCCCCATCCTGAAAACTTCTTACTCCCTCAAATTACTCATGTATGAATATCCAGTGTCCCTCAACAGTTATACATTTTTGGTACAAATATTCACACACCCCAATTTGAAATTCAAATAGGGAATTCAGTCGAGGAAGGAAGGAATATATAAAACCCCATCAGTCATCTTCACACTCATCTGTAAGAATTTCATACAGCTGTCATCAGACTTTAGCGCTGTGATCAGACCCTGATGAGAAGACATCTGTGCTGAGAGATCGTAGAAACACTAGATGTTGAAAGGAGATGGACACAGCCACAGACTGAGGAGTTTTAGCTACAGACAGCACAACTGTGCATGTGGCTATGTATACACAACGCATAGGCCAGTAACAGACTGAAATGTGCCCACAGCAGCCTCAGTAGCTGATCGCTCAGGTAGCAGCTGCCCTTATCTACTCCGGCTGCTGTTTTTCCATGGTAACTTCTGAGTCATGATTCTGTCCTAAATGAGTCCTAATCATCCAGTGCATGGCCAGCACTGTTGTATTGCACATTTAACTCACCGTTTTCATTTGTTTAGCCTGGGCTCTGTTTTCCTACGTCTTTATCAAAGGCAGCTTGGCAAAGTGAAAAGAGCAATCAGTTAATTTAAACTCGCCCCCTGTGTGTTTGGAATATTATTTGTTCCCTCCAAACTCATGTTGAAACTTTTTATTTTATTTTATTTTATTTTATTTTTTGGTATCGGGAATTGAACTCAGGACCTTGCACTTGCCAGGCAGGCACTGTGCTGCTGAGCTATATCCCCAGCCCTCATGCTGAAATTTGAACCCTGGGTTAACAGTATTAAGAGGTGGTGGGACTTTTAAGAGGTGTTGAGGTTGTAAGTGTTCCGTCATCATGAAGGGATTAATGCTACTGTCACGGCACTGGGTTAATTCTCACAAGAGTGTGTGAGTTCTTGCTCTCATAGGACTGGACTTGTTACCAACAGAGTGGCTTGTTATAGAGGAAGGCCAGACCTCTTGTTTGGTCTCTTCCCCATGTACCTTTTGCCTTTGGCTTTTCTGTCAATGTTATGACATAGCATGAGGCGGTTGCCAGATGCAGCTGCCTGACCTTGGGTTACCATCCTCCAGAACTGTTGAGTAACCCCTCATCTTCATAAATCACTGGGTCTCAGGTATTTTGTTATAGCCACAGAAAACAGACTAAGGTAGTCCCTGTCCTCCTTTTAGGTGCACGATCTTGGGTAAGCCTCCACTGCTATCCCTAAAATGGAAATGGTGATGCCTTTTTGCCAGTTTGCTATGGGAATCCAATGACACCGTTAAAGTCATATTTCATTAGTCACAAAAATCTCATGTAAGTTCCAAAGACACATTCCACCACTTTTTATACATAATAAAAAGTAATAATATTTAGGGCATGATGCCAGGTACTCTGCTGAATGTTTTATGTAACAACCCTGCAAAGTCAGCAGTATTATTGTCCTCATTTTCGGGTGAGAAAACTAAAAGACAGAGAAACAAGTGGTAGATTATTCAATTGTTCCCTTTCTTTGTTTTCTGTTCTGCCTAGCAGAATGCACACATGCTTGTTACCAGCATTGGTTAAGCCTATTCACAGCACTCATGTAAGGGAAACAGTACTACCCTTTATGGCCTCCCTTATGATCATAGGCTTCTACTACATGCTACGTCCAAAGGTCAAGACTTACCATAGTTCATCAGAGCTCCTGTGATATTCTGCTCTGTGTAACAGGAAGTGACCATACTTACAGCCAGGTGCCATTAGCTCTCCCGTTATACTCTTTATGACGTTCAGCAGGTATCTGGGAAGCAAGGGGTCTTCCCATGAAATGACCCTCCACCTTTCTTCGTCCCTGCCCTCACTCCAGCATGGGACACAGGAATGGGGTTGAGACTGATTTCAAGCCAAAGATCCCCTAAGCAGAGAATGAGGAACTCAGGTCGTTTGGCATGAATTAGGAGATTAGAAATGAAAGTAGTGTGAAGCAGAGGTTTATTTATAAGATGATGAAAAGTGGAGACAAAGCTACCAGACGGCAGCTACATGCAGGGAGAGCTCCAGTGAGCTCCTCAACCTGGCGTCTTTGCCCTGCTCAAACTCACAGGGGTGAGCTGGTCTGTGTTGAGGTAAGGGTTATGGGGTCTTCACTGATTGGTGTACTCTAGACCATTCAGGGTCAGTCTTTGTTGCTGGGATGAGCTGTTGCTAGGGTGAGCTGTTGCTAAGGTGAGCCATTGCTAAGGTGAGCTGTTGCTAGGGTAGGCTAAGGGTCGTGCAGTCTGGGGGCTTCTAGTAAATGTATGCAAGTCAGTCCCTAAAAATAACTGTTCTGCACCTGAAAAGGTTTCACAAAGGGCAATTTCCAGTGAGCAGATGGTCATTTCTATAACCATTTGCCATGTCAGCCATGCCACATTAGTTACATCATGCCCTACGTCCCTGCCTGTCTCCCCTGTAACTCTCTCTCTACCTTGGTCATTAGCTGTAACTACATCTCCATTCCAGAGAATAGCGCTTAAAAGCACTCATCTGATTTTCTGTCTGCTTCAGCATCTTACCCTAGAAACGTGGGGTTGAGCAGGCTGGGCCTAGGTTTGCACCAACCTCCTGCCCATTCACAGTGCTGACCACTTCCTCAGGACCTTAGGAGGCTTTATTCTCCAAAACCAGAATAGACACTTTGTTTATCAGAATCATAGTTCTTCATAGGTTTAACTTCACACTGGAATACAAATTTCTGGTTTTCAGATCTATCTGTTTATCCCTACCCTAAAAGGTAATTTTATCTTGTTTAGCTTCAGGTCCAAATATGAAATGTGCTTCTTTGCAGCCTTGAGTGTAAAGTTGGCACAAGCCCAATTTGTCTCTTTGACCTCCTGTGCTTCCTCACACAGGTTGAGAGCAATTGTACGGGACCCTCTAAAATGATCTCTCCAAAATCAAGGTTGCAGGGTTGGCTTTTTACCAGTGAGGAATGAGAGGCTCAGAAAGAGGGTGTGGCTTATTGGTGACAGAGGTTGGTAAGACTTCTGCCCACATGATTTCCCATCACACTGTGTTTTTTCACCCCCTAAGGATTTCATTTGGTCCTAAGTCAGTCATGAAGAGGTCCATGTGGAGCTAGGCATGGTGGTATATGCACTCTGGACAGCTGAGACAGGAGGGTTCTACATTTGAGCCCATCCTGGGTAATTTAGCAAGACCCTGTCTCAAAAAAGGTGGGAAAAAGTGAGCTGGGGATGCAGCTCAATGCAAAGACCCTGGATTCAGTTCCTGGTACCCAACTCCCCCAAGAAGATCTCCGTGTTCCCAGTAAGGATCCACGTTCACCGCCAACCCCAATCATTGCAGATCACCCTGAGGGACAAAGAGCTTCTGAAGTTTGTGGGTTCTGTTCTCACTTTTCCAGTGATGTCTACCTAATGAAAATTGAACAGTGCACAAGGTCAAGAGTCTGTGATCTCCAGCAGCTAATCATATCATCCCAAGCAAGGAGGGTCACAAAAAGCAAGGACACAGAATCGCTCCGTTTACATCAGGCTGGCAATGTTTCTCACCCACCCTGGGCTATGGAGGGTTGCTCCTCTCTTGCCTTCCTGGTTCCCATCTTGAAAATACAACTGGGGATGAAATTAAAGATGTCGCTCTCATTGTTCTTCAATTCCTGGGATTACCACTGGCCAGTGTCCTGCTGGACTGTGATCACTGCCTGGTATAATCCACTCTAGATTCTTGACAGAAAGCACTTGCTTGCACAGAGTCCTCTGACACCAGTCCCTGAAGCACACAAGCCCCACAGCCAAGCCCGTGCCACACCAGTTCACACAACTCCTGCCAGAAGCTCTCAGTAATGCCTAAAACCCTCATGCAGCTCCAGTGCGCTCCAAGTCTCTGCAGAAGTGGGAGCAAACAGAAAGTAAAAACACTGCGAGCAGGGAGCCAAGTGAAGAAGTGTGTGGCTGAGGATGCTGATAACTCTCTGGCTCTGACACTGCTGGCCATCGCCTTGTCTACTTCTGCAGCCCACTCCCCCTGGTGCGTTTGACTGAGTTTGTGGAGAAGATCCATTGCCCCCATCCTGCCTGTTACAAAGGGACAGCAGCAGCATTGTGAAGGGTGGCATGTTTTTCTTAGGAAGAGAGGATGAATTTAGCCCAGTAAATCTATTGCACTTATTAAACCAAGTCCTAAGAAAGCCAAAGCCTGACAGTGGGTGCAGAGGGAGGACTGAGGAGGAGAGGGAGGGAGGGACGTTATCTGCTTCCCCAGACTTGTACCTTCTGGCTTCTTAGCCACCTCCTCTGCTCCGCTCCACAGGTTTCTGTTTTAAATTAGCACTAAATGAAACAGAATTAAAATATGATGAAGTAGCCTTTGGGTGGCTCTGCTTTGCATTTGAATCCTTGAAAAACACTGCATTTCCAAGTTCTGAATTCTTTTTGGTTCAAAGCATAATTTGAGTTGGAGGATGAGTGATTTTTATAGCTCCATTTGAGGAAAGGAGAAAGGATGGCTAAATTTAGCTAGAAAAAGCGTAAAAGGATGAGGAGGAGAAACTACCACAACTGGGTGTTGGCCGTGTCCTCCAACTCCGTACCGGAACAGGGGATGGGGAGTGTGGACATGACTTTCTTAGAACCCGAAGAAGGTTAACAATACAGGTGAAGGAAGGCCTTCAGGTCAGGCCTTTCTAATACCTTCCGAGTCTGTGATACGTGATTTTAAGACCAATTCCAATGACATGTGGAGCCAGGTCTTTAGGGCTTGAAGAAATATCTTGCCCAATTAACTCATCCACCTCACCAGCCAGCTTAACTGAAGTTAAGAAATGTTGAGTAATTTGTCCAAGCCTGTACTGGACAGCAGCAGACTGGCTACTATACAACCAGGCCTGGCTGTCTCTACATTATCTCACACCGACCAGTACAATGTTTGAGGCTCCATGCTGAAAACCAAAGCCACTAAAGTAAGACCAGGAGAACCCCAAGAATTAGGGACTCGCACTGTGTGAAAAAGACAGGCTTGACTCAGTCCAATATAAACTGCTATGAGAGCTTCAGATTTGGCAGCATTCCTTGAAGTACCACCCTTCCCATGGATGCAAACTTTTTTGTATAGGTTGGCAGGGAAGGAGCCTCCTCACGCACACAGACACATTCTAGGTTACAAACTTAAACCCTTCACTCTATCTGAAGAGTTCTGAGGCTGTATTCTAGCAGAATGATTGCAATAAGAAGACTCTTCCAATATTAAGAGCACATTGAAGAGAAACGGCCATCTGCTGTAATTGCTTAATAATTACAGTTGTAGAGGAATTAAATCCAGTGTTTGGGAGCTGATAAAAAATAGTCTTGGGCTGGGCTCTCAGAAAACAGTCCCTTTGGTGCTATCCACCTTCAGAAATCAAGACCTGGGCTGGGGAAATAGCTCAGTGGCACAAGTGCCTGCCTGGCAAGCACAGGGTCCTGAGTTTGATTCCCAGTACTAAAAATAAATAAATAAATAAATAAATAAACAATAAAATTATATAGAAAGCAAGACCTGGGCCAAGGATATAGCTGAGCAGCGCATCCCCTGCGTGGCAAGTGCAAGGTCCTGAGTTTTATTCCTGGTACCAAGAGAGAAAGAGAGAGAGAAAGGGAGGGAGGGAGGAAGGGAGAGAAGAAGGAATAAAGGAAGAAAGTAAAGGAGGGAGGGAGGGAGGGAAGGAGGGAGGGAGGAAAGGGAGGGAGGGAGGGAAGGGAGGGAGGGAA
Organism: Dinomys branickii; assembly: GCA_004027595.1. NCBI lineage: Eukaryota > Metazoa > Chordata > Mammalia > Rodentia > Dinomyidae > Dinomys > Dinomys branickii. The sequence goes on along the minus strand of PVLD010010862.1, from coordinate 50,371 downwards.
GGAGGGAGAGAAGAAGGAATAAAGGAAGGAAGTAAAGGAGGGAGGGAGGGAAGGGGGAAGAAGGAAGGAAGGAAGGAAGGAAGGAAGGAAGGAAGGAAGGAAGGAAGGAAGGAAGGAAGGAAGGAAGAGAGAGAGAGAGAAAGAAAAAAGCAAGACCTCTCTGAAACATACATAAAACAGAAATGTTCAAAGCCACTAACAGGGAGGGACCAGTGACTCGCTACCAATGAAGCATCTGATTTCAAGTTTATCTGAAAAATAAAACCTTCTAAAAGAAAAACAGGTAACTATCATGAAAGATAACAAGAATGAAGAAATACAAATGGTGAAAAAACCCTCAACCTTGTGTACTAATGTTTTAATAAGTCATATAGAGAAATCACTTTTAAATAATAACTTTCAAGTCTTTCCAGGGTACTCATTTAGTTCTTGTACAGTTTGCATTTTTAGAGAGTAATTTGAAATATATGGGCCCTTAGAATGTTCACATTCTAATTTAGTGATTTAATAATCTATAGGAATTCCTCATAATGACATAATATCATACACACTATTAATACATAAGAATGTGCTTGGTCATGGTATTTATAACAGTTCAATAATAGGCAATTGCCCAACAAGAGACAACTGGCTAAATGTTTAATAATGGGAAGTCTTCTAAGTAAATTATGAGCCACTGAACCATGAATATTACACAAATGTTTCTCAAAAATGTTAGCAATTGCCAGCTTTGATTGTGCCTTTACACTGAAATAGGATGGAGAGAGTAGACAGAGAGCCCACCTATACTGCAAATGAGTGAAACAATATATCGGAAGGAAGACAGTAAGGTGCTGACTTAAATAACTTTGGAAATAAAGTTTATAATACAAAAGGCAAAATAAATTATTCATAAGTACTGTACTCTAATTGATAAAGTTGATTTTCATAACAGTAAATGTTAACAGTCCAGAAGCCACTCTACATGTACCCAGGTTTTAAAGAATAAAGTAAATGGATGAAGGCTGATGGGAGCCAGGTTTTCATTGGAATAGCAGACCACAAACCAGCGCAGAGCAGAGCTAAGATGGTCCACATGGTAATGGACTAAAATCAGTATCAACTCATGCTTATCCTACCTAGACACAGGTAGGATATTTATAGATTTATAGATGCTAAAATATTTATAGATGTTGCTATAGTTTGGATAAGGATTATGCATCACCAAAAGGTTTATGCACTGAAGTCTCAGTTCCCAATGTATTAAGAGGTGGCGTGTCTTTAAGAGAGGGTCTTGGTGGAAGGTGATTAGGTCATTGTGAACTACTCTTAGGAGGGACAAATGTAGTTCTCATAGGACTGGATTAGTGCTCACAAGAGCAGTTGTTATAAAGTGAGACCATTCCCCACACTTGGCCCCTTCTCCCTGCAACCACTTCCTCTTCTGCTTTGCCATGCTGTGATGCAGCCAGAGCCCCTCACCAGACATCAGCAAGATGCTATTTAGACTTTCTAGGCACAAGAATTATAAGCCAAATAAACCTCTTTTCTTTATATATCACCCAGCATCTGGTATTTTGTTATAACAACATAAAACAATGACAGATGTGTACATATAGTGATTAGAATACACAAACACAATTCTTTGTCAGTGAGCACTTTCTAGCACCCGTTCTTTATTTCTCATATCATCTCCAATAAAAGGAATACATGGCTCCTTTGGGAAATGGCTAACCTTAGAACTGGGGCAGGAAGTATCCAAGATGAGCCTGGGGGTGTCATATAGTGCCAGAGGTAATAAAGTGCTAAAAAAAGTTTGAAAACTAAAAGAAGCAAAAACTTAAAAACAAAAACCTCAAATGATGCTAATATGTCAAAGAGCATCCAGGGGCTGGAACAATTTGGCTAACAAAATAATTTACTATTTGAGTATAACCCAATATATAAAATAAATATCAAGTCCAAACTGATAAAAATAAATGATTGAATAAATACAAGGTAGGATAAGACTCGTATCTCCCATGTAGAAGAATTCCAAAGAACTTACATAAGGACTGGGGATGTGGCTCAGCAGTGTAGGGCCTGCCTGGTAAGCATGAGGCCCTGAGTTCGATTCCCAGTACCAAAAAAGAAAATAGTAAGAACTTACATAAATACTTAGGTCTCTAGAAAGTGGTGCATAACTACCACTCATACAGAGCACACTAAACCAAGTGACTTGCTTCCAAAGAGTACAGTGTAGAGGGGAAGAAAAAAGAGTGACTTTGCCATGCAAAATCTTGTAAACATGCCCTTAGCCAGGTGATTAAGGTCAGTATCAACAGCCATAAGGAATGCTAATAAAATACATCCTTGGTAGGATGTGCTAAGAATGTCACTTTGCTTCTGTTGTTATCCCAGACACCCATAACCCCAGTCTACTCATGAGAAAAACATAAGATGAATCCCAGTGGAGGTGCGTTCTTCAAAATACCTGACCAGCATTGTAATCCTCAAAGCTGCCAAGGTCATTGAAACCAAGGAAAGACTAAGAAACTGTTACAGCCAACAGTCACTAAGGAGAGGTAACTTCTAAATATAATGTAGTAGCCTAGATGTAATTCTGGAACAGAAAATAGAGCTGGAAGAGGAAGATGAGAAACATGAGTGAAGTGTGGACTTTAGTTAGTAATGATGTTTCAATACTGGCTCATTCATCGTATTGGAGTTAGGATGTCAATAATAAGGCAAACTGAGTGTAGAGGACTTGAGGCCTCTGTGTCACCATCTCAAAAATTCTGTAAATCTACAGCTGTTGCAAAAAAATTAAAAAGTGCATCATCATCAACGACAAAATGCGATCATCGGTGTTAGGTACTGTCTGCCGAGGATAGCTAACAGACATTTCACCTGCTATCTATTTTCACTTTGGTAGAAAAAAATTATTTAGAAGAGCCATATCCCAATTGGAACAAGTGAGTCTCATAAAGCCAGCAATAAACCCTGGCCTAGTGGCCCCATGCTGCTACGATCCTTAGAGGGTAAGAAACCCGTGCCCTTTTCTATGCCTACATCACAATCATCTCCTGAAGTTTGAAAACAGAGCCTCCTACTCCAGGGGCCATTTCTCTGCTCCCTGCTCCACACCTCTAGAATGTGACTTAGTGACACACCTGAACCTCCTCATTTGCCCTCATTATTTCAGCCCAGCCAAGAGGAAATTAGTACCGAGACCACATTAAATCCTGAGTATCTTTTATTAAACAGAAAATTCCCAGGTACTTATCTGCACCCTAATAAAGGAACTGTTAAAAACTATGTCATTACAAGCACTATGAATTTTACCCTGAAGTTTTTTTTATCACAGGGTCTGAGCATGGAAGAATTGGGTATTTTAATAAGAATATTGAAGATAATATTTATACCAAACATTTCTTGAGTACTTATTATGTGCCAGATGCTAAATGTTTTGGGTTTTTTATTTTTTTAAGAATAAGCCAGACTCAGGAAAGAAGCAGCTAAAATAACTATTTTCCTCTTGCCTCTGCCTTGTAGGAGGGTGAGCTCATCATACACCTAGACAATGTAAAGCAAATGTTTTGCGAGCCACTGTCAGACATTAACGCACACCCTCACTCGGATGCACCGAAATGTCCAGTCAGATGCAACCAAGCTTCCATCTTTCAACCAGCTGGGAGTTTCCCCTCCCGCTGAATCTCAAGCTGACTCAGTCTGAAGAGACCTGCAACGGGCAAGAGGAGAAGGCCGGAGTTTCCGTGCTGTTTCTCCACAGCTGCCTCCTTCTTCACCCACCACCTGCCTCTATGGTGGCCGGAAGACAGAACAAGGAAGGCGCAGATGAGACCTTACCTGACTCAGAACAATGTCATCCATGTTGCCGTCCAGGTGTTCACGTGCTAACTCGAACTTCTGAAGCATTTGGGTGACTCTGGGTACTTCCTGTCAACCGCATTGTGGCATTGAGCCTCTGATCAGCCCCATGAAATCCTCCTCAGCTCCCACATATTACAGAACATCCTGCAGGATTGTCCCTCAGTAGGATTACCTAGCCCCACGGGGTAGATCTCTTGAGGTAGGTACCTTTCAGTGGGTCAAACCCAACTACCTCACATGAAGTCCACACTAGAGAAACGCTCTGAGAAACCCACCCCCACTTCCCACCCTGGCGGCTTGCCCTGCTCCGTGCTAGCTTCAGCCATCACCAACCCACCCTGCTCTATGCTTAACCCAAGAGGGCCAGAAAGAGCAGAAAGGGAAAAAAATGATAAAGTAAAGAGGAGAGAGACGGGAGTATCTTAGATCTATCTCCAAATTTAGCAACATTTTACTACAACACAAGCCTATAAACTGGGTGGTTTATATACAGCATAAATGTATTTATCATAAATCTAGAGACTAGGAAGTCCAAGATCAAGATCCAGCAGACTCAGTGTCTGCCAAAGGTTCTCTCCGATGCATAGATGGCACCTTCCCCCAGCATCCTCATATGGTCGAAGAGATGAGGGGTCTCTCTTAGGCCTCTTTCAAATGGATGTGAATTCTAGTCAAACCACAGCAAGAAACAAATGAACCAAATATGCCCTCACTTCTATTTCCCCATTAACAGGTTTCCAAGCATGGTTCAAAACTAGCTGAGGTAGAGAAGCAAGAACTTTTACACTGGATGAATAAAGCTTGTGTCTTGACATTTAGACAGATGAGGCTAAACTTTTTCTTTTTTTGGTACTGGGAATTGAACTCAGGACCTTGCACTTGTCAGGCAGGTGCTAATGCCACTGAGCTATATCCCTGGCCCTTCGACATTTTCATAGGTAAAATAAAACTGAAGTTTTACTCTGTAAAAGTAAAACCTGAAAATAACCAGGAAAACAATGGGATCAACTCAAAGTCTGGCCAAAATATAGGAGCGGGAGAGTCAATACAGTGCTGGTAGAAGACAGTCACAGGAGGAAAGCATAAAGCTTTTATCATTTACTCCCACTAGAGCAAATGTTTCATAAACTACATATACTAATTTATCCTTATAATAGTTATATGAGGCAATATGATAGGGTACATTCACTGAAAAAATAAACTATTCTTAAAATAATGTATTTTGAGCTTCCACCAGAACAAACCAATATTCACCTATTGTCTTGTGTCTTTTTGGAACACAACTCCCTTAAAGTAACTGCTGAGATATAATTCAAAATGGTATCATTCAAGTAGCGGAGATATTTGGGAAGAAGAAAGTTTCTATCACCTAATAAGGCACTTTAAAAGCAATCAGTTGGTCTCAAGGTGGAGATGAGTGGGAGGAATTATCTGATGACTAAACATTCATCACCTACAACCTACATCCTTCTGGCAGAAAATAGCTTTAGATCAGACTTGCTAAATAAATTCAGCAAGGCCCAGGAAGACTCACCTACCTTCACCCCTGACTCTCTGTAAAGTAATCACTAACCAACAGTGCCCATATGTTTCTATTTATTTCCCATTTTCTTTTCCTGTTGTCTCAAGTCCCGAGGCCGCCCTTGGGTTGGGTTGTTTTTTTCTTTTTAATCATGTTCTAGCTGTTGCCTAATAATTAGCTTCCTTTCAGAGCCTACATGGAGTCGGACATGAGATAAATTAATAGAACTATTGGTTGTTCTTTTTCTCTACTTACTAGTAGCATTTTTTAGAAGGTGAAGAACAGAGAGGTTTCTATTTCAATCCCTCCTTTTCTGGAAAATCTTGCCAAAGCCACCTAGGGTTTCAAAATTCTTTATTTGGATAGGAGATCCATTTCAACTCACAAAAGTACTTAGTGTTTTTCTTCCACTGAATCCAGACAATGCTGGAACTTTGATTCTTATTGGTTCAACTGTTAACAAGTTGTAGTTATAGCAAGATTTTAAAAACAGAATAAGCGAGCTAGTGACAAGTACTAAGCTGGGTGCTTTGGGATTTATAGAACTCTGGCACAAGGTCTGTGTCGCTATGTCCTTACAGAGAGTGAAATTGTTCACTTAGTTGAAGCATTCTGCTGGTACACAACAAATTATCTGAAAACTTGCCCAGGAATTTATTAGGTGATGGTTTCTGTGGATCAGGAATTCAGGGGTGTCTTCCTTGCATGGTTTCTCCTGTCAAGGTTGCAGTAAGGACAGCAGCTGGGTCTCAAGACCCCACAGGCCCAGGGCATCTGCTGCCAATGTGGCTGACACTCACCATGAACGAGGACCTCAGTTCCTCTCTGTTTCCAGAAGACCTTAGTGTCTTTCCACGCCAACCCTCTATGGGACCCTGGAACATCTTCACGATATGGCAAGTGGCCTCCCCTCAGAATGAGTGGCCCTAAAACAAGACTAAGGGAGGAGCCACGATAACTTATTTTACCTGTTCTTTGGCTCTGTGCACCATTATGTCAACCCTATTCCCTCATTAGAAGGAAGTCAAGATGTCCAGCTGGCATCAAGAGGAGGGGTGCTAAGGTTTACTTCTGAGGAACAAAATCAAACACTGATGCGTGCCGTTTAAAACCACCACACGAAAATGTGGAAATGGCGCTTGTTGGTTTATGTATTTGTTTTACATTTATACTCACATTAAGCAGGAGTAGCCTCGGCAAAGCTATGCATGGCAATTGCAGAGAATTCTTTCAATCAAATATGACATGATGCCCTTTATTTTCAGAAAAACTGTTTTTCTCCTTGAAGAGTGAGAAACAGAAACTCCTAAAAATTTGTACTCTGAAGTTCTAGGTGAGAATCAGAACATTGTAAGACAAAAATTCCTTCATTGGTTTTCTCTTTTTCCAGTGCAAAAAGCACTACTTCAATAAAGCAGCATCAACTAAAGAAATTACTTATGTCTATGAAAGTTACAGTCCTGCACTCAAAACGACTCAGGCCCAATCGTATTTTCTCCACATTAACAATAGTTTAATCAAGGGAGTAATCCTTGATGAAAATCTAAGCCCTGTACTTTCATGAAAAGTTACCCCAGGCTTCTCACTTAATCAACTAGCATTCAGGATAGAAATGAACACTCGCGGTTTAAAACTTTTGAGGTCTATATAGGTTGATTAAACTAGGGAGGCCAGGACCTGTTCACATTAAATTGGCTTCAGTTTTAGTACAGTTCTGTGGAAGGTCTGCCAGACAGTATTTACATGATCTTCCTTTGACATAATATGTCTTCAAAGTTGCGAGGGACTGGGAATGTAGCTCAGCAGTTGACAACTTGCCTGGTATGCGTGAGGTCCTATGTTCAGAACCCCAGCTCCACAATAACAACAACAGCAGAAAATACAAAAGCAAAAGTCACAAGATGAGTAAACATTCCTATTATAATTAAAGATGTCAGAAAAACCTCTTAGGGGGCGTAACTTACACAACTTTGATATTATTTGGCAGACTTGTTTTGAAAATTCATCCACAATGGTAATTGTGTTGCCTTCTTATTGCCGATACTGAAATATTGGTCATCTACTGCCCTTGAAAATGTTTTTGTTATCAAAGCTAGCACTAACAATGCAACACAGTGTCAGAAAAAGCCCCTTTGTCTCTACAGTTTATAAGCTGAGCTTCCAGTTACAGAGTGGTTTGAAGTCAGACTGTTTCCCTTATTTTCTTAGGAAACATCTGAGAGTCAGAAGGAAGATGACAAATTTTCTAAAATGCAAACTCCATTTGCGGTGAAACCAGGCAAGAGAAATCCCCACACCACCAGACAGATGAAAAGGCTGCCAAAAGCAGAGACGAAGCAAGGATACGAGTGGTCGGAAGTAGAGAAAAGAATGCTGTGGTCTTGGAAGAACCAGCAAAGCATATTTCTTGATGGTGAGAAACATCCTGGTGAGCAAAATTAAAATTGTTTATCTGCAGCGGTAGGGCCAGAGTGCACACACTCGCATCAAGAGCTTCCCAGAAATTAGGGAGTGTAGAATGTGAGGCCCCGTGAGAAATCACACAAACAGGCATATTTACAGCTTGTCTCTGTAGCAACGGGGGGAAAACAGAGATTGCACTCTGAAAATTCCACGGAGCTGTCTCCATGGGCTGGGAAGAAGTAGAGCTGATACGAAGGCCCCTAGGTCATCAGGAAAATTCCTAGCCCTCAGCCCTCTTCATCATAAATCTTCTGAAAATTGCAGGCCTGAGAAAAAGCCACCTCCATCAAATATAAGTAGTCAGAATGAGCCATCACAGAAGCTACTCAGCATACACACCACGGTGAAAATGAGGAGGGAGAAAAAGAAAAGGAAAAGTGGTGGGCCATGAATACTCGCTGTCCTGTCACAATAGAAACAGCAGGCAAACACTGTGCAGTCAATTTAAAATTTTTAATGGAGCAATTGCTCCTTTGAAGCAACTGCATATAAAAACCTAGGGACGAGGTGGTGAAAATACAGGAGAAAATGAGGCATTGATAACAAACCTCAGACAAGAAGTAGAAGAAAATCAACATCATCCCAAGTGAAGGACGTGGACAGCTGGATAGACCCATACGGGATACTGAAAGTAGAAGTAGGGAAAAACAAAACCTGAAAGCTTTTTAAATATTAAGAAGAAAATTAGCTGGGCGTGATGGCGCACGCCTGTAATCCCAGCACTTGGGAGGCTCAGGCAGGAGGATCGTTTGCAAGTTCGAGACCAGCCTGGGCTACAGTGAGCTCAATGCCAGCCTGGACTGCATAGTGAGACCCTGTCTCAAAAAGGGGGAAAAAAAGAAGAAAAGTAAATTATAGGTATCTGGAAGAGTTTAAGAGAGTAAAAGCTAAAAGTAGATAAAAGCAAATTGTTTCAAAAAATAAAAGATATGCATATCCCAAGAAAAACTAACATAGCGTGTTCAACTCCTTCCTAAATGTACTGAATTTCAAAAATAAATAATACTCAGAAGATCAGATAAATAATCAAATCATTCAGAGAAGGAAAATATTCCAACAAATTTTGGACTATTCCATGGGGGCATTTAATTTTCAATGATGCTAAAAGAACGTTGAAATCATCAAAGAAAGAAAAGAATGTGAATCAAGAATTTTACAGAGAGACTATAAAACCTAAAGACAGCAGTCACAGAGCTGTGATAGGTAAGGAACTCGGGAAATGTCATTACCATAATAAATCTCCTTGGGAGTGTACTTGAGAAAGAAGCCACAAGATGACTGAGTCAGCAGGGAGACACGTGAGAACTGGTGGCAGAACTATAACTAGAAATACCAGAGGCAGAACAAAAACTGAACGTTATAAATCCTGACAGTGTAGAAAATACACATTTTACAGAAAGTGAAAGGGGAAAGGGAAAGGAAGACAAGAGGCAGCACAAGTTCATGCATTTAAAACACAGTAATAGAGGTGAAGACTGACTTTGAAGAGCTTGTAAGACTCAAGGAAGAGTTGAACAATCCCCAAGTATCTGGAAGTTAAACAACACACTTAAATAATCCCTAAGTCAAAGAAAAGACATAAGAGAGGAGAGAAAATTTAATTAAACAAAAAGAAAACCAAAACACACCCAGTTGTGTGGTACATAGCTAGAACACTAGATTGAGAAAAAATACATCTGCCTTTTGACGAATATAAATGGGAAAACTCACATTTTTTTAAAAAAGCTTTCATGTTGGAACCCAAAGCAAAACTCCACTCTAACATACTATAAAGTGATTCAGAAAGTCTGTAAATTAATGGATAAACAAAGGATCAAGAAAATGCACATGTGGAAGAAAAGAGGGCCAGGGCCACAGCTTTAACTCTGTACAATATTGAAAACATGATTGAATTTGGGGATAAAGTACTAACTGAGAAAAGGAGAGCTATCTGAAGAGAACATACAACCATTTAAAATTTTTACACACCAAAGAAGAACACACAGTCACAGAGCATAAGCCAGAATCCAAGACCCTCAAAACTTTCCCTATCATGTTGATAGCTATACTTCTTGAAATTATTCTGTCTACAGAATTATAGTCAAAAGACTATACCCAAAGACTTTGTAGGAGCCATTGTATGCAGACGAAGGGATCTCCTGAGAACACTTGAGATGAAATAAAGATAGACATATACTGTCTTAATATGGTGAAATAAATCTTATTGACCCATGTCACATAAATTTTATGCAATCAAATCTTTCATTTCCACTGTACACTGAAGTGGTTTTTTTGTTGCTCAAAAGTAATAATCAGAACATTGGACACTACGTGTCAGGCAGTTTCACATGTTCTTTCTCATGTTAAGCTTATACAAATGGCCCCTGAGTAACGGTAGTTTGACTTAGGACTTTTTGACTTTATAGTGCTATAAGAGATAGGCATTTAGGAGAAACTATCTCTGTATTTTGTGTTCCTACATAACAAACCACAGTCTAACTTAGTAATGAAACCACAATCCACTTAGGCTTAAACTGAACCAAGTAGTATTTTTTTTTTGTAACACATAAGTAGGTTTCAGCCAATCACAAAGAGCCCAGCTTCAGCCAATCACAGGCAGCCAGCTGATCAGATCACATCCAAATAAGACAAATGCCTAGGTATGGCTAATCAAGTGATTTCTCTACTTTGCCTCTATGTTTAGCCTATAAAATTCAATGTTTATGCTGCCAGCAGTGATCTGAAATTCTTCAAGTCCTAAGTTGTGATGGGTAATTTTGGGTTTCAACTTGATTGTAGCGAAAGATGCCCAGATGGGGTAGGCCTAGATTCTGGGTTTCTCTTCACGGGCATTTCCAGGGGAAAGTTTTGTGTTGATCCGCAGACTGAGTGGGGTAGACGCACTCTCCCTGTGTGCAGCACCATCCACAGGTGGGGTAACACACCCCTCTGCTTGTTTGGATGGAAAACAAAAAGACAGAAGACAAGGAACTGCATGCTCTCCCTCTCTTCCAGAACGGGATGCCCTTCTCCTCCTGCCCCTGAAGAACTCCAGATTCTGCAGACTTTGGACTCATGAACTTGCAACTAAGAGCCTCCTCCCCACACAGTATTGTGCTAGTCATGAAGACTCTTCTAAACAAAGAAGACGTGGCTTCTGACCTCACAAATCTATAGCTGGGGGATAGTGGTGCACTCTGGGAGATGGGGGCAGGAGGATCACCAGTTTGAGGCCAGCCTGGGCAATTCACTGCAACACTTCCTGATCAAGGTGCTATGTTGCATAATTCCATTCTGTGTGGAAGTTGCCCCTAGAGTGGAGCAAAGTTACTGTGTCCTTTTTAACTAGCTCGAGAATCTTGTCATATACTTGTGTGACCCCCAAACACCTTTTGTCTATAGTGCTCGCTCCATTTGTATAGTTAGATAAATATGAATAAAATCTGTTTTCTCTAAGAGGCTATAGATTTATTTTCAATATTGAGGACTGAACCCAGGGCCTTAATGTTAAGTTATGTCCCTGCCCTCTGTATTTGTTACTTTGAGACAGGGTCTCAGTACATTGCCCTGCTGGGCAGTTACTTAGAAAAATAAAATCACATGTCCATCAAAAAATTTTGTACATGTGTGTCTGGAAGATTAAAAGATGTAAATAAAAAATTATACATGAGTATTCGTAGCATCTTCACTTGCAGCAATCAACCCAATGTCCCCCAGCTGGTGTGTGAAGAAACGATTGTGGTGTGTTGGGAGGAACCACAAAAGGACACAAGGGAACTTTTAGAGAAGGTGAATACATTCATTACTTTAACCTTGTGATAATTTCATGAATGAGTGGAGAAGCCAAAATATACAAAATTTTACACTGTAAGTATGCATGGCCAATTCTAAAGCAATAAAGCTGCTAAAGTACAAAGTATTTTCAAAATGCAGTTCCCAGCTCAAAATTTCTAAGAGCTATCTCTGAGCCCCAGCTAACGATTTCCTAATTGCGCCTGAGATTCATGAGTACTTAATGTTTCTGCTGTTCATTTGACTCCTAACGTTCCCTGTCCATGCTGCTGTTATTTACTAGTCCTATTCCTGAGTTGCCACCTCATGAGCAGAATCCCACTGTCTCTCCCTCAGTCTCTGGAATAATTCTTTGTACCTAAATGGTCCCTCAACAAATACTGTGTTGAAAAATTCATAGCACACCTCTAAAGAAAAATATTTTGTGTTCTTTTCCAGAAGACAAATTATGGGACCGCCTCCAATTCTTGATTGAGCTGATAGAAACAAATTTTTTAATTTATACTTAAGCAGCCCGTTGCCAAACACAGCAATTTCCAGTGTGAACGATATTAAAGAATTTAAAAGCTGCGATAAATCATGTGTGACAAAAATCAGTGTTTTGGCCAAAGATTAGAGGAATTCACATCATAACCCATACAATTAACCAACACCGCCAAAGTAAATGTCTCAAAAGGAGCTAATTTGTAAATGTTCTCATTAGTTTGCTCATTCATTTATTTATGCCTCAATCATTCCAAAATTTGCATAAGAAAAACAAAACAAAAATGATACTCCAAAATCCATGCAGTCCAGAATATCTTGGTATTTTAGCTTCAGAAAATCGACCATTTATGTCAAGGTTTTTATTTTAATCTAATATGATACAACTAAGTAATTATTATTATACAAGACACCAGCATAGAAAAGATGGAACTGCCTTGCAATGAATTTAATCATTATGTATTCCAAACACATACTAATAAAAACATTTTAAAGAAATTTAAAATAAGAAAAGGTGGAACTGTGTCCACAGTCTGGATGTGTAGTTAAAACTCACACATCAGCAGTGACAAATGCCCCCCACACCATGGGGATAATACTGCTGCATATGCTCATTCCTAATTAAAGTTTAAATCTCTTGCCAAGGCTTTCGCAAATCCCATGAGAAGGCATATTCTTGCATCTATCTCTGGTCTAGGGACCCTTCCCTGGTGAATGACTTCCATTTGGAAACTTCTTGCCCTCTTTCTCATGTTCTGTGTTCCACAAAGAACTATGGATGCAGTTCTTAGCTAATCGTCCATGGTTACCACATCCATGAGGCATTTCTATGCATGTGTTAAGTTTAATGAAGCCTTGGGAAAATCCAGAGTTACTCCTTAATATTGCAGGCAACGGACTGACAACCATCCCTTACATCGTTAGACCACTAGACTGCTGGGGATTCTTTCCCAAGGGCCACACTGGGTCATGTAAAGCCCTGGTCTCCGTCTGAAACTGGGTCCTCACTGCGTCTGTTTCTTTCTTCACTCTTTCCCATTACTCTCTCCACTCTCAGTTCTTCTCCCGATACCATGCAGAATAATTCAGTCTCTCCACTTTTACTCCCAGACACTGCTTCAAACCCATCTTGGCATACCTTCACTCATAAAAGGTACTCAGAATAAAAATCAGAAAGGGCTGGGGATGTCGCTCAGTGCAAAGGCCCTGGGTTCAATCCCCATTACCACCACAAGGAAAAAGAAATGTAAACTTAACGACACATTCTTTTCACAGTAAAAAGATCATCTTCCTTAAAATGTCATATTCATAAATAGTAAGTTCTAGTCCCCTTCCTATTTACCAGGCTTTGACTTGAATCCAAATTTCACTAATTGTATTGGGAGCCATTCTAATGGACCATACAATATTAAAAACCTTTCAGATACCAAGTCTCAAATGTGTTTTTTCCATGAAGTTTTCTTTGACTGCCTAGGTAATTAGCTGCTCTTTCTACATTTTCTCAAGATGGATCTTGTCATGGTACTTAGGGGATTTTTCTCTTCCATCAGTCTGTGCAACTACACCAGCATTCATCTTTTAATAGACATTCTGTGAGCATTTATGAGACCAATTATTTGATGCCAATTACATTTGGTTAGGATTTGACAGCAAATCATTTGGTTTCAGACAACAAATATGCAAATCTCTAAAAAGTGTAGCTGCAATGCCCATAGTTAGAAATGGCCTTTCAAACCTATACAGGCAACAAAAGCAGAGAGCTTTTCAGTGCAGAAAGGTACACCAAGTACTTTTGATCATTCGGCTTATTCTGGAGGCAGGCTTCCTTCCAACCTTGAATTTCTACTTTCATAAATTTGTTCTAGCTGTGCTGCCTCTGGAAATCATCCTGCCTACTCCACTAGACAATGACTCATGCTCAGCATGTAACAAATTATTTCCATTTTGATATCATTCAAAGGCACTAAACAGAAAGACTCTACACCAATCCTACAACAAAAGATGGCCTCTCAGTAAAGAGTTTTCACCCACCTGCTCCCTTGGTTTTTCAAAGACTAATTATCAAGCAAAATTCTAAGCTCACAGAAAATAACGGCTATGTCTAGGTTTTCATTACATAACATCTTGCACCAGTTTGAGCCTAGTAGATATTCAATATATACTGAATGGTATAATAACCATGAACTTGACTAACAAAATATGTATATATGTGAGTACATATATAGATATATACATATGTACACATATATTCATGCATATATACAAAGAGAGTGCACTTGTAACATAGGAAATAGTGAATAAACATGTTTGATTATTTATTGTCCTATTACACCACACAATGCCATCTATTTATTTCATCAACACTTACGTTACAACATAACAGGAAGAACTCCTTAGACGGGAAAGAAAAGATTTCTGTTACATTTGTCTCATTTTCTCTCTGTGGGAGCAGAAATCAGTAGGAGGTAGGGGAAGTGACATTAGCTTCGCTCTCTAGCGACATCTCTCTTAGAGAAAATATATAGTGCTCTAAGGGGTAGAAGGAAGAAACTCCACGCAGGAAGTGTAAACAAAGTGTTGGATGATGGAGTAGACATCAAATCCATGTGATTTAGCCCAGATTATCGGGAAACTCATCTCGGACTGAGAAAAAGTCAGCAGCTAGGTAGGAAAGCATCTATAGGATCTGATCCAAAAGGAAGCAAGCATCACATATGCATGACGGAGGTCAACTGCCATCTCCAGTGACAGTGGTCAGTGTACATGCGAGATGGAAGTATCTGTCAATCAAAGCCCATAATATTTTAGAGCTTGGGGGCTGGGGATATAGCTCAGTGGAATAAGTGCCTGCCTGGCAAGCGCAGGGTCCTGAGTTCGATCCCCAGTACCGCAAAAAAAAAAAAAAAAAAAAAAAAAAGAGCTTAAAAAAAAAACTTTAGAATCCTGTGGTTCAACATTCCCTAGTCTTTCTGAGGTCATAGCACACATAGAAAATGACAGTATTTGTAAGCTAGGATCCGTGGAGGAGGTTGCTTACAGCAGAAAACTGCTGGTTTGAGGCCCCACCAGCTGCCCCAGGACTGAGCGTCATGTTTTAGGACAGAGCTGGGACATCCTACTTTAGGCCAATCTCCTAGCTTGGGAGAGGAAACTGAATCCTTACTAAAATCACTCAGCCAGAAGGTCAGAGCAAAGCTAGGCTCAAGATGCTCTCTTGATTCATTTCTCTCCCTGCAGTGCTCCTCCAACTCTTGTCCCCAGCCAGAGGCACCGCCATTGCCCAGACCCTTGTTCAAACGCAAATTCTCAGATTCTTCCCCAGTCAAACACTCTGGGACTAAGACCAGCATTGTGTACTCACGGAACCCTGATACTCAAATTCAAAAAGCTTCTATTGTCATCTGTACTGACTTCCACTGCTTCATGAGCTACCTAGGCTAACATGCAGTTTGCCCACCTTAAGGGCTGGCAAAGTTTTTGCCTGATAGTCAATACTTCAGGCTCTGCAGGACATCGCATCTCTGTCACAACTATTTAACTCTGCCATAGTAGCACAATGACTGGGCATGGCTGTGTTCCAATAAAACTTTATTCATGAAATTAGGCAGTGGGGTGGATTTGGCCAATGGGCCACCGCTATTCAGCCACTGGAAACTGGAATAGGTCCTTTAACTTCATTACTATTTAAATTCTTATCATTCCGGCTAATATCAAAATCACTTGTCAACTAAAGGCATCTGTCAATGTTGGTGTCAATAGCTGTCTTTTTTCATTCAATTAATATGTGTTAAATGCCTCCTGAGTGCCAGAGTCCGGGGACACAGACATGAAAAATTCAATCCAGCCCTCAAGTATTAGAGTTTTATACAGCAGAGAAGCAAATAATCAGACAAAATTATACTGTTTTTAAATGTGGCCAGTTGCAGAAAATGCCCACTTAACTTCTGGATTTTGCTACTGAATGTTTAAATTTCCCATTGATAAATTGACAAGAAGCATAAGAATGCACATTGCAATTTCTAGGGAGCAGAGACAGTAACTGTTCTGGTAACCGCCATTTTGTTGGACTCACAGATTTGGTGGGTCAGAAATTTAGATAGGGCAAGTCTGGGGCGTTCATACCTATCCCACCATGACTGAAAACCTTTCTGGGTGGGTGCAGATGGCCAGCAAACAGAATCTGTTGGAGATTCTCCAGCCATATATCTGATACCTGGGCTGAAATGACTCAAAAGACTGGGCAGAACAGGGGTCATTGGCCAGAGCCCCTGTGTGTGGCCTCTGTTCATCTGAGGTGTGGCCTCCTCATAGCACTGTAGCCTCAGCAGTCACACTTTCTCCCTGGAAGCTGAGAATCTAACACCAGGTCTTCCAATGAGCTAGACAAAAGAATCATGGCCTCTTATGCTCAAAACTTTAGAAATCATTCTGCCTCATTTTCCTATATTTTATTGAACAAGGAATATAAGGCCCCCAGATTCAAGAGAGAAGAGCATAGACCCTACCTCTAGATATCTGGGGAGTCAAATCCCTTTCAACCAAATTTTAAAACACAAAGCAGAGAAATCAACAATGAGAAGTAGCCCATCCCTGAGTAAAGAAGCTCTGTTAAAAAATTCTTTAATGTAGGCAATACACTAATGAAAGCCAAATTTGCTAAGTTCTAAAATGGAAGAACATGTCTGGAAGTTATTTGGTTTGGATGTACTCATTGCATAGTGATCCTCCAAAAGAGAAATTCAGCAAATTTCTCCATCTGTCCTTGGAACAAAAAAGACTGCCATCGATGCTGCATAGAAATAAATGCCATGTGGAACCCGGGCTTATCAACTACTGATACAAGGTGACTGGCTATCTGAAAAAGGTAAACTTCTCAGTCCTGTATCAGGTCACCATAAATTCCACTTAGGCAAGACCAAGAATGAGATCAAAAGTATTTGCAGATATTTTGGGGGGGAAACATGTTTTTCAGAAAAAAGCAAATTTGAATTTTACATTCCTTGTGTTTGTACTTCATTTAAAATTCTTTACTTGGAAAAAATGAACAAAAAATAGCAACAACAACAAAAAGCAAGGCATACACACCCTGTAATCCCAGCACTTGGGAGGCTGAAGCAGGAGGATCACCATGAGTTCTAAGCCAAATGAGCTACATAAGTGAGTTCAAGGCCAGCCTGCACTACAGAACGAGACCCTGTCTCAAAAAAAATTCTTGCTGGGGATATAGCTCAGTGGTAATGCTTGCCCAGCATGCACAAGATCCTGGGTTTAAATCCCTAGCACTGTAAAAAATAATAATGATGATAGTAATAATAATTTTTAAGGTTAAATTGCTTATTATCTACAAATTAAGTTCTAGTTAAGATACAGCTTTATAATCATTTCATATACAACATCAAGTAGACATTTTTCTCAATAAAGAATTGTTGTAAGTACATCTGCTTAAGAAGTAGCAGGATAATAGATGATTTGCATCCTTCCAGTTAAAGAATTTGTTTTGAAAGGGGTTAAACCTATAGAAGTGATAAAAAGAAGTGAGACTCTCAAATAGGACAATAAAGTGGGTGGGGTAAGGACACTGGTAATCTATTCCTTTCTAAAAAAGACCTATTCCTAGAGAAGTTTGAATACTTACTCTGGATGTGATGAGTCATAGCCACCTAGATCTTCACACTACAAAACAGCTTTAGGAGTATCTGGTCTGATCCTGTCATCCTGCAAGTGACTAGACTGAAACTCAAAGATGCCAAGAGTGGCAGAGAGAGATGAAGTGTTGCTCATTAAATGCACTAGATGTCTACTCCTTTCTAGGTCCCCTGCTCCTTCTTGCAGTTAGGTAGCAGTCCTGTGACTCATCCTGGTCCTCATGCTATAAACTGAAGTAACATATTCCTTCTTGGCTACAACAGTGAACAGCTAGGGTACCTCTAACCCTCTTTCTCCTTGGGGACCGCCATGCGGAGGTGATAGGACCGCCATATGAAGCTGCTTGGACTTCTGAGCATTCACTGCAAGAAAGCTGCCCCAGAGCATGGTCCAATGCTCAGCAGATTGTACATACTCAATATGAACATTTGTAAGGTACAGCCACAAATATTTCAGGATTTATTTATGCCTGCAGCACAGCCTAGGCTACCCTAATTAATAAACTAAGCATGTTCAGTCTGCAAGCTAGTGGCAGAGCTAGTATTAAACCCAAGCTCCTGACTTAACCCACCCCTGAGCATATTTCATCACTGACAGATGAGCCAAGATAGGCACCACCAAACCAGATCTTAAGTAATGAATCAGTCTATTAAAAATAAAAGAGAGACCAATATGGGCTTGTTCATGAGGTGGTTCTCATGGATTCATGTCCAAACGAGCAGGGGCAGTCAAGAAGAAAAGCGTGGTTAACCCCGTGTTCAGCTATCAGCAGGAACCACAGAAGCAAGTCACCAGCTGTGAAGGGAAAGCTTGGGGTGGCCCCAGGTGGTATCTCTTCTCCCAAGTTACACATTTTCCCCAAGTTGATGATGATTCCTCCTAGACTCTATAGCCCAGTCAGGATTCTAAATCCAAAAGGAAATATTTCTGTATTCTAGTTTGTGTGCAGCACCCATCAAACATAAATAGGAAACTTGCGCCTCAGACACTGATTATTTAACATAATGCAGAATTTCTAAAAGCAACAAACTGGGGGGGGAGGGGCGGGTGTGAGTTATTGGTTGCCAGGCAACATCGGTGCAAAGCTTGCTCTCTGCCATAATGAGCATTCTCTTCATCTTCATGGAGAGAAATAAAAAAGTACTTAGCAACAGGCATCTATTTGGTTGTGACATCAACATGTACCAAATACATTTTTTCCTGGAAACACCTTACTCAAAGCGTCACTTTAGATTTCCAAATGGCCAGCCTCTGTTCACAGGGCTAGGCTTCCTGCTCTGAAACACTCATTTTTCTCTGTACAAACAGATAAGATGCCTATCTTTTGGTAGTAATGAAATGGAAGTGGAGATTTTGCAAGTCAGGCAAATCTCTCCTCTTCCAAAGTCAGGAGGGGGTTATCTGTTACCGGCTCGGGGTGAGACTGTTCTTTGCTGGGTGTCAAGCTAGGTAAGCAAGGGTATATCCTTCTCCTTCTCCATCCCTTTCTGAGAAATAGACCCTTTGCTCTGTGCTGATTCATGAGAAGAATGCACTCGCTCCAATGTGAACCAAAAGCAAAGCTAACAATAGGCACAAGAATACATCTCTGGAACAGACCACACTACAGTACCGCCTACCAACCTACGGACTCGCACAGCCTCTTGCATTCCTCTGCCCGTGTCAACTTGACTTCCCCTTCTCCAAAGTACTTCTTACCCAGAATCCATCCCTGAATCAAGATTACCAGTATTGTCAGACTCATACTTTTTGTTCTTTCCCAGCTCCAAATACAGGGCAACTTCCCTGGCAGTGGATCATTAATGCACTCTAGGGAGTGTCGTCCAAAGCACAGCTGCCTGACAGATACTGTTTGCCCTGAATGGAACCAGGAAGTGGGATGGGTGTATTAATTACCTACCCTGACTCCCAGACACAATGCCCAACATCCACAGTTTAAAAGAGGAAAGGAAATTTGGCTCATAGTTTCCAATTAATCAGTCCATGATCCACAGGCTACAAGGCAGAAACATCGTGGTGGAAGGACACAGGGGAACAAAACCACCTAGTTCACGACAGCTGGAAGTACAGCAGGGAACAGTGCCAGAGAGGAAGGGAGCAAGTGACGAGACACAGCACCCAAGATCACCCTTCTGTGACCCACCAGACACACCCAGACTGTGTGTTACATGTTCCCTAAGCAGCTCCCAAGCCTGTCAAGTCTCACTTAAGCTTAACCACCACAACAGTCTTTGTAACATTTCCAATAGGAATACAGAAAGCCTTTCAACCTAAAGTCTCCAAAGCACCTACTCTGTGTAAGACACTGTTCATAACTACAAAGAACACTCAAAAAGAAACAGTATGGCTCTTGGGGAAATGAAGACGGGCACAAAAGAAGTCAGAGCAGCCCATTCTGTCACTCAGTTTTACCTGTATGGAACTATAAGAGATAAGGAGACCATGAAAAGAGATGGAAGATGATTGTTGAGATGAATTCAGGCCATTTGGTGTTATGAAAGTTATCAGAATCAAAGTGGAGTCGCTTTTGTCACCTCTTAACCAAAACGCTAATAGCAATAATGACAAGTAGTGAAGCTGGGAGTCATGAGGGAGGGAACCCCTGGGTGTACGCCTGATGATAAGACCACCCATACGGTGCTATGCCAAAACTACAACCCCGCGCAAAGGTCACTACAACCTTACATGTTCTGCAAGAACACCTGCCCAAGGGTCATTCAACCTCGGATTGGCACCAACCCTGTTGTTAATCCTTGCGGCCAAGAATGAGTGTATCAAAATAACTCATCTGATCTTTTTCATTTTGCCTTTCAAAACTCCCTGATCCTCAATCTTTTTGAATCCACTCATAACACTCTGGTACAGATATTCCCAATGCAATGCTCGACTAGTCCCAAATAAACTCAGGAATCTGGACACTCTCCCCTGCATGGCATTTGGGTTGTCTGTCTTAATCTTCAATTCCAGACAGCACTCTCACTGACCAGCAGGAGGGCAGAGCTGCTTCACCAGGGGCCTGGATCACTGCCCAAGGGCTTTTTATTCCAACCCCCTCACGTATCCACCGCATGGATCCCTCTGAGTCCCGATCTCCGGATCCTCTTCCCCGCTGGAATTGGCCTGTGTTATTGCCATTCTCTGATTTCTTCTTCCTCTCCCACATCCAGCTTTGGAACTGGCTAGCGCATGCAAGAAATTCCTGACTCCGACACATCACCCCCTCTGCCTTGCATTGTCCTTCCCATACTATGTGTAAGGCACCATGCCAGTAAGCATTGGGAACACAAAGACAGGAAGAAGCACTGCCCCTGTCCTTAAGGGGTCACTCCTCCGACAGAGAAGTCCTAAGTCTGATTGAGGCTAATGGGGACAGTCTGGGTTCTCTAGGATGGGCACTACATGAATGGCCACAGGTAAGTTTTCAGTTCATCTCAAATGAAACTGGTGCAACTCTCTGAGGTGAAAAGCCTCCCACTAACCAAATGCAGTTACTATAACATGCATCCAAAGGACAGTGGACTTCTTAGCATAGGAAACTGCTAGGTGCCGAAAACTTGCTCAGTAGAGATGTCAGGATTGAAATGCAATTTATCAAAAGACTAGTGCTTCTGCCTTCCCTATCTCTCTCTCTCCCCCCCCACCACACAGATTTAACAGTTATCACACACCCCTTCCAGCTGCCATTTTTCATGCAATGTGCTTTGTAAATGTCAAGAGAAATGCACAAACAATAAGTATTGCTGTTCTGTCCTGTTTCCCTTCTATTCCTTCAGGATAAAGACAGCCTTGACATGCCAGAATCCTGTGCTGCATGTCCCCTATCCTTTATCCCCCCGACTATCCTGGAAGTGAGAGCAACACCCCAGGAAGAATTAAAGCCAGCCCTGAGCAAAGGTACTTTGCCTTCATCTCAGCACTGCCCAAACTTCTGTGTCCCGAAGCAGTTTATTTTCCACTTCTTGAGTGTTCTTGTAAGCACAGGCCTAGAATCTCTGCAAAGGTGGGGCAGAATTACATCCTCAGCTTCCTCTCCATCAATCAGGCTTACCACAATGTCCCTGAAAAATTAAATTGGTCTGCCAGGATTTATACTTGAGGTTTCAGATTATTGCCCTGGAACCTTTTCTTGTTGAGGGGCTTCCAGAGGAACACAGTTCCCCTAGATATTTCTCCAGGTGCAGAAGTGCATCTTTTATGATTCCATCCATACTGAGATCTTGCAGAAGTGAAGATTCCATTCTGATTTCGTGGAATATGCTCATGGCATGAAGAGGCTGCCAGAATCACACAGGATGATGACCAAGCAAAAGGAAACGGTGACAAACAGTGTACATCCTGGGTATTTGGGAAAACAGATTGTCAAATCTGAGCTTTTACTCCTAAAGCAGATTACTAACAAACAGAAAGTTTACTCTGTTAAAAGAAGCCCTGTTCTGAGGGCAGGAATCTCTCTAGGTAGTCAAGAGGATGGCTTGGATGACTCTCGAGTCCACACTATAGACTTCTGGAGTCACATGGTACAGGCTACTGAGATAAATGTACTTGATGAACAGTGGACAATATGCCTCTACTATGATCTAGCGCTACTAGTGTTCTTTCTTGGAACTTCCACCTTGTAAATGTTTTAGTGAAGACTTTCATCAGGAGAAAAGTACTTTTTGGATAACTTGGGTTGGGTTGGGTTGGCTGGGTTGGGCTGGGTTTTGTATTGTTTTGGTTTTTGTTTTGGTTGTTTTGCAATCAGTGTCAAATATAAATAAATTCCTTCTTAAAGGCTCTAGAGCTGTGTTTTGTGACCAATGTCTAGTTAGTTCTGCTTTAACCTGTGGCTGATTATTAAATGCCTAACTAGTAAGTACCTAGTTATCACCTTTATAAGTTTCTCAAAGTCATGGGTTAAGACTTTCTTTTAACCCGAATTCTCCCCAAAAATCAGTATGTACTGCATTGTACTAGGTTTATCATATCTAATAAACATTTGTTGACATTATTTAATTTTGTTATAACAGAGATATTATACTTTCATATGATTTTTTTGCTGTTTTCACAAGAATTTAGAATTTTCTATGGGAATTTTCCAGTTGAAATGAGATATATAAATTCTAATGTATCATCCACCATTAAATTACATAGTATCCAGATTTGTTATAATGTATTCCTTTCCTCTATTATATATCAGATTTTTTCTGGAGAGTAGAAAATAATTCAGATGAAAAACTATAATATTAGTAAAATAATATGTTACTTGTTCTTCTTTAACATTTGAATTTGAAGACAAGAACCTGGGTAAGTGTAAGGAAGAGCTTAAATCATACACAACACATGTAGAATAATTTAAGAAACAGTCATTCAGTTGATATTCATAAAGCAAACATTTTCATACATTTGTTGTGTGCCACACACTGTATTCAACCTTTTATGTGACTTATCTTATTAATTTCTTACGTAAATCCACTTTCCTGTGTTTTGTTGCTGTTATTACCTATGCTGTTCTCTTTCAGGAACTTATCTTTTTTAAAAAAAGTCCTTCATTTATTTTTGTGAGGTTTCAGAAAGGAAAAATAATTGACAGTTTTGTTGAGTCAGCTTCTTATCTTGGCTAGAATCCAATGTGCCGTTCAGGAAAGGCATTTTAGTGCAGTGGTCAAGAGGTTAGACTCTGAGGTCGGACTGCCTGGGTTTGAATCCAAGTTCTAAAACTCTGAGCTGTGGGACCTCCTGACACTAATGAGAGAGAGAGAGAGAAAGGAATTTAAAATAGCTTTAATCTCCTTAGAGAGATCAGAGAAATTTTGTATCCAGGAAAAAAAAATAGCAGCATGCTATTTTTAAAACAGAAAATGAAGAAGGTACAGGAAACAAATGAAAATGGCTCTTGGAAATTAAAATCACGATTTAAAAACTTAACTGAAATGTCAGGGGATAAAACAGAGGAAGTCTCCAACAGTGGTGTAGAAAATATAAAAGAAAAGGTAAATTAACAGGCCTGTCTGGAATTTTAGCCTTAAATAAGAAGAAACTTAAAGGGACACAACAGAGAAAAAGGACAGAAAGAAAACTAGCAATGAAATAGCGCCAGAAAAGACCAGAACCGAAGGTGTGAGTTCTCAGCTTGCAGGGACCTATCCCCAAGGACCAAGAGCAACAGATAAAAATACATCTACCAAAAAGCATATCGCCGGGAAATTTCAAAACATGGGGTTAACAGGAGATTCCAAAACTCTACAGATGGAAAAAAAGATCACACATGGAAGATTGGAAGGCAAACGGCTTCAGAACTCTCTATAGGGACACAGGAAGCACGAAGACAATGGCGTAGTGATGCCTTCAAAATTCTAAAGATAAATAATTACTAAGATTTCTAATTTAGAAGCTTCTGTGAGCCACACTGCCAATTAGATAGCAATAAAATGCATTTTCATAAATGCAATGTCTCAACATCTTTACCTCCCATCACTCTTTGTAGGAAGTTCCTGGAGACTACAGTCCAATAAAATGAGGAAGTGAGCCCAGAAGGAGGAAGGCATGGAGAGATTGGGGGAATCACCAGGAGCACGATAAACAGAGAAGCCTGAAGACGGTGAGGGCGCCTCTCCCTGGGCAACAAGACTGCTGCAGAGCGACCCAACAGCCAGACTCAGCGGAAGTGGTCATCACCAAGATGTCTCTGGCCTTTGCCTAGAGCCCAGCATAGACTGACAGATTAAGCACACACACACACACCTAAGCAAGCACGCACACGCACACTCATGTGCCCACGTATGGAGCACGTCCTATATGTAAGACAATGCACCTATATTAATTCAGTTATTCTTTAAGAGCCTCACTAAGTAAGTATTATTATTGCCCTCCTTTTACAGATAAGGGAAATGAAGCACAGAAGAGGTTCCAGCAGCACTGCAGTCCTGGAGAGGCTGAATTTCCAGCCCAGGGAGACTGGCTCCAGGATCCAAACTCTGTAAAAAAGAAAATGCAAGGTTTTTTTGTGTGTGTGTGTGTGTCTTATTGATTTATTATTATTTTAATTGTACATATATATATATATATATGGGGTATTGTGCAATCATTCAATTCGTGTCTATAATACATGATGCTCAAATCAGGGCAGTTACAACTTTTCCACGCCACTATTCCTTTGGTTTGGGGACTTCTATCTCCTCTCTTTCATTCATTCTTAAATTACATAATAGGTCGTTTGCACTCCTATCATCCCACTGTGTGGCAGAACACCAGGAGCTGTTCCTTCTATCTGCGTTTGGGTACCCGTTAACCAACCTGCCCTTCCTCCCCCCAACCTCCTCAGCCTCAACTAATCACTGTTGTATGTTTGGATTGACGTTTCTTAGCGTCCACGTGGGACCTTTCTGTGACTTCTCTTGTTTAACTTAACGTTCTCCATTTCCACCCATTTTGCCATCAGTGATAAGATGCCACAGATCCCACACTGTATTCTCGCTGGGAACCCGGCAATGAGGTTTTTACTCTCTGCAGTCACTGCTGAGCTGGGTCAGTGGGGGTCGTGCATCCACACCTCAGAGGGGTGCTCTGGAACCCACCAGCTGAGAAGCGCAGAGCACTGGGCATCCAAACCCTCTGAAGCTTTCTCTGCCAGAGATCTAAAACCTGCCACAGAGAACAGGCCTGTCAGGTGGCTGCCTGTCTCCATGTTCCCCGGGGCTCAGCGCCTCCCCAAAAAGCTCTTGGCAGCTCTTAGGAGAGCAGAAGCTCAGCTGTGACCCCTGGATCAGCCCAGCCTCCCGCGAGCCTTCATCAGAGTTGCTGCTGCTCTTCCCTTATGCAGCTAGGACTGCACTTGTTACTTGGTTGTTCAAAATAAATAACATACTGCTAGGATCACATGCTTGCCTGTTACCACTATAAGAAAAAACTGGAGAGTGATCAGCATAAGCGTCAGGGCTTTCGTTACTTCTATGTGCTAGGAGAAGACAAAACAGGCTTCCGCTGAACTAGGGTTGAGAACGCTCTGTTTAACCCAGGCCAGGGTACCTGGGTCTCACTTTATCATCCTTCTCTGGACTGCATGTGCGTGCTTCATACATGCTTCTACGGAATGATACATTTCAGAATTTTATAAAGTCAAAAATAAGACAAGTGGACCACAGATCAGAATATAGGCAGCCTGTCCCACACAGTCCTGCCGCTCTGCAGTAGACAGTTCGCTTTTTCTCAGGAGACCCTGTTTCCTCACTGGCCATAAAGATTCTTGGTCCCCTGCCCACCTCCCAGCAGTGCTCACAAAGGAAATGGGGACTCATATTTGAAAATGCTTTGAATGTGGCGAAGTGATTTGTGGGCAGCAGTAATGACGTGAGGGCAAGGGCCGCTTTTGCTAAGGGTTTCTCTAAACAGAACGCTCTCCATTTGGGGGTCAGGGTGCCACATTCCTCATGTGGTTCCCAGATGTTGTTATCAGGCTCTTTGCTATTCCGGGATTCCCTTTGATTGGATAACAAATATTTGTTCTGTCTTGGGAATAACTGGGCGAAATGAAATTTCTGCCATCAGCTGCTCTTTTTGAAGAGAAGTCACAAAATTGATGAGTTAAATCATGTCATGTCTCAACAAGAACCCTAGTTGCTACATTTGACCATTATGGAAAGGATCTTTTTAAGCTGTTCCAGCTCCAGAACCTGTGGAAAAGGTCAGCTGGAGCGATAAAGCAGCCCTGTTGAGTGCCAGCTCTGAGAAGCACCTGAGCATCACACAGAGCAGGAGACACCCCTAAAAGCAATACGTGGGTCTGATTCATTTGCTGGCACTGAAAAACCCACTTTTAAACTGCTCTTCAAGTTCAAAGCAAAAATCCATTTGCACAAAGAGAAGGCACATCAGTTGGCATCCTAACTGCAGTCACCTCGGTGACACTCTGCTAAGGAGGCCTGGGCAGAGAGAATGTAATACTTTTCCTATTCGTTTTCAGACCGATTTCCCTATGAAAGGCATTGGCATGGCCCCAGACTGAGGTTCTTAGAATTTAGCAGACTCCATCTATTCTGCATCACAACAGCACAGGGCACAGCATAGTTTTGTGGAGTTTATTTACAGAGCCTTTGGGGCTTGTTAAAGCAGAAGAATGCCATGGTAACCTAACCTCACAACCCCACATATAAGCCAAGGTTGCATCAATTCCATGAAGCACATAAAAAACCCATATCCAGTAGCCCCAGGCCATCACATCTATAATTTGAGTTATTTTGCCATTACCAGGACGTCGCTTTCTTTTCTGAAAAGAAAGGTGGACGGAGAACTAATTTTTAAGAGTTGAAGTTAAATTGTGCCTCTCCACCTCCAGCTCCTAAGGTCAAGTCCTAACCTCCAATAGGCACATAATTATACTTGGAAATAAGAACCTTGCAGATGTAATTAGTTAGGATAAAGTCATGAAGGTGGCCCTAGTTCAGTAAAACTATTGTCCTTATAGAAAGGGACATTGCACAAGGAATAACACCAACAATCAACAAATGAGATCATACCAAATTAAAGTTTCTATACAGCAAAGGAAACAATCTACAGAATGAGAAAATGTATTTGTTAAATTTTCCAGCTATGGCTCAGATAGAGGACTAACGTCTGAATATATAAAAAACTCAAAAAAATTAGACCCCTCCCCAAATAAAAGACCCAATCAAAAATGAGCATTTGAAATGAATAGACACTTCTTAGAAGAAAAAATATAAATTGTCAATAAGTACATGAAAAAATGTTCCACATCTTTGGCCATTAGAGAAATGAAAATCAAAACTGATAAATGATCGGGCCAAGACCCACATAGGACCAGACTAGACATTCTGACGAGAGAGGAGTCTTTATTGGGCAGGAGAGTGACACAGTGGGATGCCCAGCAGACTAGGACAGCCCTGAGCTGAGCAAAGCATGGGGTTTTTAAGCTTTTTTGGGGTGAGGTGTCTGCTGGCCAGAACAGCCTAAGGTGGGATAGGTTGTTTCTCACAGGTGAATATCTAGTCCTGCCAAGGCAGATGAGGGCAGGGTTGGCCATTGTGGTTTGGGCTGAGAGGAAGTGAAGTGGAATAGGTAGGGAAAGAAAGAGTGTTTAATCAATTCCCTGCAGGGGGTGGGGGTGTCTCATGACTTACCAAAAACAACACTGAGATTTCATTTTACTCCAGAAATAATGGTTATCATCAAGGACTCAAAAAACAACAAATGCTGGAAAGTTTGTGAGGGAAAATGTACCCTTCCACATTGTTGGTAGGAATATAAACTGGTAGAACCACTATGGAAATCAGTATGAAGATTCCTCAAAAAACTAAAAATAAGAATTCCATTTGACCCAGTGATACCTCTTCTGGGTATCTACCCAAAGGAATGAAAGAAATCATATAACAGTGATACATGCTTACTCACCTTTATAGCAGCACAATTCGTAACAACTAAATCTTGGAAGCAGCTAATATGTCCATCAATGGATGGTTAGATAAAATGTGGTATAAATACACAGTGGAGTACTACTGAGCCAGAAACAATGATAAATTTGAGTCATTTGTAGGAAAATAGATGGATACTTGAGATCATAATGCTAAGCAAAATAAATCAGGAACACAAACTTAAATGTTGCATAGTTTCTTTTATGTGAGAAACCCAAAGTATAAATGATTTAAAGAGCAAAATAATAGATAAATGAGAGGAACAGAAAAACAGGCTACATGTAGATGAGAAAGAGAGTGGGAGACAGAGTGAGACAGGAGGGAAGGGAGAGGAAGGGGAAGTTAAAAGGATCACGGTGCAATAAGTCTACATACCAATTCTCCATGATGAATGGTTACATATTTGTTACATATTGCAAACCTACATTAACAAAAAGGGGAAAAATAAATGTACTTGTGGTACAAGGACTTGACACCTTTTAAAGGATTATGGCTGGCATAATACTTGAACAAAAAAGGAAAAGGAATTCTCAGTAAGTGGCAGTCATTAGAGAGAGAATGAGAGGAGGAAGAAGTGGGGGAGGAGGGAAGGAACTGGAACAAATGGCCACCAATAGCAGAAAAATGGTGTGAAGACACAGGAAGCCAGCCACATACAAGCCAGGAGGCCCTGGATCAGAGCCTTCCCTTGGGGCCTCAGGAAGTACCATCCCTGGGACCCCTTGACCTTGGACTTCTGGCCCTTAGTTTCTGTTGTTTGAGGCCTCAGCGTTCAGTACTGTGCTGCAGGAGCTCTTCCCCACGAACATGAAGACGAAGGGAAGAGTGAGAACATTTATGTGCTGTCTGCGTAGAACTGTGAAGTGCTCTTGCATTTTCCTTCCTGTTCAGCTTCCCATGCCCTGGGAACCTCCCAGAGCCCAAAGCTCAGAAGCAAACCACGGCGGTGGCGGCAGCAGCAGCAGCAGAGAAGGGTGGATGCGTCCTGAGCAGCTTCCATCCTATGATTACACAATCAGAAACCTGGGTGCATTTGACCAAATAAGCCTCTTGGGCACTATTGCAGTCAGGGGCTACAGGGGAAGCAATACAGGACACATAGTTTCTACGATTATTTCATAATTGTCACCCAAAGAGTCACCTACAAAAAGAAAGCAGGAAATCTGTCCACACACTAAAAATCAAAGAATCCAGCTGAGGCCCTGGATCTCACAGTAATGTCCTGCATGAGTCCACCTGAAGACCTAGAGCCCATAACAATGGCCCCCACAAGTCCAACTGCAGGCCAAGAGCCCGTAACAATGTCTCATGCAGGCCTGTTTCACAGATCTGCCCTGGGAAAGCCAAACGGTCAGTGGCGGAAGCTGGGAAGTCTGCAGAATGAAGGATCTGTGCCAGCAGGCTGAGGGGTGGACGCTGGAGCCAGGAAGTGTTGCTGAAGTAAGGAACAGAGCTCCCTTGAAAGGTACCAGTGTTGTCCTCAGCGACAGCGAGGTCCCCAGCTCCTCCAAGGATGAGAGCAGCCAGGTCTATATCAGGAAAGCCACCGCACAAGCTTCTCCAGGACATTGAACAGTGCACCGTCTTCCCCTCTAGAGCCAGGAAGTGATGCTCAAAGTCAGGACCAGAGCTCCCCCAAAGTGAACCAAAGCCATTCTCAGCGACAAGGACCCCAGCTCCTTTGAAGATGAAGACAGCTGCCTTCATATCAGGAAAGCCAGCATGACGAGGTCCTCCAAGAGAACCAACAGCCCCGGGAGAATCAACAGCTCGCTAACAGCTTTTCTTCTTCTCCAGGTCTCCTTTTATGCTGCTGGCAACAATCCTCAGGTGGCGCCTTCACACCCAGCACCACACTGATTCAGTTCAGTTGGGGGTTACAAGTTGACCACCAGTTGTCAATCCACCACAGGCACCAATGACTTAGAGTATGAAATCAAGACCCAGGCTCCAGCGCCTGCCTCTTCACCATTTGAAAGTATTTGTGCTAGCCAATGTGGTGATGCACACCTGTGATTCCAGCACTCTAGGAGGCTGAGGCAGGAAGAGCACAAGTGTGAGCCAAGCCTGAGGAACTTAGCAATATAGCAAGTCTCTGTCTCAAAATAAAAGTTAGGGAAAAAAAAAAAAAAAAGGTGGTGATGTAGCTCAGTGCAAAGGCTCCGAGATTAGTCCCCAGTACCGCCAGGAAAAAAAAGATGGATCAGAGCTGGATATAGTGGCAAAAACCTATAACCCCAGAGCTGAGGGAGGGAAGCTGATGCAGGAGGGAAGCAAATTTGAGCTTGGGGCAAGTTAGGGAGACCCTGTCTCAAAATTTAAAATGTAGAAGGGGGTAGGTGGGCTGGGAAAGTAGTTCAGTGCAAAGACCCTAGGTTCAATTCCCAGTACAAAAATGAAAAAAGAATGAATCATTTGTGCTGAGGACATAACCCTAAACCCTAAACCCCTCCACACAGTACCTTCTTCTCCCTCACTTCT
This sequence comes from Dinomys branickii, assembly GCA_004027595.1. Taxonomy (NCBI): domain Eukaryota; kingdom Metazoa; phylum Chordata; class Mammalia; order Rodentia; family Dinomyidae; genus Dinomys; species Dinomys branickii. Next base: position 19,747 of record PVLD010010862.1, on the reverse strand, counting down.
CACCTACTAATAAGGCCCTAGCTGGCATAGGACATGGCAGCCACCCCCTGGGATGGAGCCCTTGAACTTGTGCATTGGATGCTACCTCCAAGGAGTCAGCTGGGAGCTGAATTGAACTGGACATATGGCTGGCTCAGCGGAGCTGGAGAACTGCTCAGTGTCAGAAGGACCCACAGGGCAGTGGCAGCTAGGAGGTGTGTCATTCAGGTCTCCTCCCAAAGAATCTGCCAGGGAACTATCACTACAGTGGTCTGGTAGCACCAGCTGCCACTCCTTTGGGTCCCACCTGGCATTTGTGTAGAAGCCACACTAGCATCACCAAGTCACACTGCATTGCCCAGGTGTTTCATTTCAGCAATGAAAATCTCAGATCCTGGTAACATCTTCCCAGGGATGGCACATGCGCGTGTGTGAGTGTGCACCCCCCCACACACACACACACCTGGAAGCAATAGCTGAGCACTGAGAAATACTTGTGTTGGCTCCTTCCTCCTGAGGCAGGAATCTCCTGGTGGAAATTTCTGCTGGGGGTTGGAGGGTCCTCTATCTCTGCTCCTCAGCCTGGTCTGAGAGGCCTCAGAACAGCCCTCAGTGTATAGTCATCCTAGCCAAGCCCCTCTCCAGCCTCTCCTTCCCTCCCAGTGCACAGACCCTACTATGATCAGCTGTGCTGCTCTCTCTGCCACATGGATCTTCACAAAGTCAGTCTCTTGCTGCCCAGTCCTGTTTGGGCATCTAGTTCCCAGATCAGAATCCATCCAGGGGCCCACTGATGGGCATGTTTAATGTCCCCCTATGTAATCCTGCAGAGAACCACTGTCCAGCACTGTATTAGTGCGTCTGCCCACAGCCTAACAGGGAGAATAACACACAAACTCGAAAGCACAGTACAAGATGGAATATGCAGAAGAAGGGTGTGGCTGAATGTTCTGGAAGCCCTGGGGAAGGAAAGCCGAGTTGCCTGGTGAAGAAGGGCAGGGCAGACAACAGATGGACCTCTTGGACTCTCAGGACAGAATTCTTAACTATGCTTCCAGCTGTGACACTATGGCAAACATCATCATGGACTGTGGACAGAAACTCACAAGACTTAGCTCCGAATTCCAGAGAATTCAAATGAAAGCAACTAACTTCCTCAAATGCCCCAGCAAGATGTGTGTGTGTGTGTGTGTGTGTGTGTGTGTGTGTGTGTGTGTGTGGTGTGCCTAACACTTCATCTATAAGACTCAACCTGTCATGTTAGCAACACATACTTTAGAAATGTGGAGATTTTTACATCAACTGTCTCCAATAATTTCTAGTTTTTCTTTTTTAAAATGCATCACTAATTATAGGATAGTTATCCCAGCTGGAAGTCTTTGTATCCTTGCTGGATGCAACATTTCCCAGCAAGGCTAAAAACCAGATAAATGCTATATGTGGCATTTAAAAAGTAAGATATTATACAAGGTCACGTATGAATCACTTTTTTTCCTATATTAAACCATTATTTTTAAGTTTCAGAAAACATTCTAGGACACATTTTCTTTTAGCTTCAACTAGGGAGCAATATGAAGCTGCAACATACATCACATCCTGCTGCACTACCCATCTCCAAAACTGAAGGACTTACACACGTGTGCTGGGAGGCTGTGCGTGCGAGGCAGAGGGCACAGAAAACACAAACGTCTCCTCGAAATCTCAGGCAATCTATGTGGAAGAAGGGCAGCTACAATCACTGACTTTGTGGGTAGGTTTGTTTTGTTTTTATTGCTTTTAATTGTGGTTAAAATAAAAGATGATATAAAATAACATAACAAAATCTGCCACTGTTACATAATCCCTTTCACAGAATTCAGACCTCTGGAATCGCATTGTATATTCACAACCTATACACACACAGACACACACACTGACTCATACAATTACACCCAGTCACTCAAACACATCTGTGTACATACACAATCACACATACACTGACACATATTCCTGTGTGTGTGGTCAGACACAGACACACAGTCACACACTCTCACCTTACTCACACACACTTTTACCCACACTCACAGACTAAGACTCAGACTTTCACACACTCTCACACACAGTCATGCCTGCCCAGTCACTCACACACAGATAGCTGTACAGACTGACACATTCACACTCACACACAGTCACTCAAACACAACTTGCACACACATTCACATTCTCGCACACTCGTGATCACTCACACAGGCATCCTCACACACTTGGGCCCACATGCAGGCACCCGTACACTCACAAACACGCTCACCATCACAAATGCCTCCATACCCATAACAGCACCCTGGGAAAAGTGATAGTTAAAACGCGATGCTTGTCAGGAGGGGACGAGTCTATAAAGAAAGGGGACAGGGACTTTGTTCCCACTGAAAAGCAAGCAGACATCTGAATGTTGAAATCCATAGACAAGAGAGCTTGCCTAAAGGGGAGTATTACTTTTTCCCTCTAGCTGTCTGTAGCTCCTAACAAAAGCAGGAGTGAAGGTGAACCATGGGAAACATGAAAGAAGCCAATGCCTGCACCTTACATCTGTTCCTCCACATCTCCGTGACTTTCTTCATGAGCAAACATCTCCAAATCATGCTCTGTACTCCAAACAGAGTGAACTGTTGAGTCTTCCCAAAATTCCTCTGTTCACACCCTAACCCCAGAGTGATGGTCCTGGGAGCTGGGTCCTTTGGGAAGTAATTAGGCCAGGAGGGTCGTGCCCTGCTAATTGGGATTAGCACCCTTACAAGATGAGACCCCAGGGAGTGCCCCAGCTCTCCTCCCATCATGTGAGGAGAGAGCGAAAAGTCAGCCATCTGCAACCAGAAGGTCCTTACCCAAAGGCCAGCACGCTGGCACCTTGCTCTCAGACTGCCAGGCTGCAGGACTGTGAGAAATAGATGCCTATTGTTGATACCAGTAAGCCACCCTCCACAACAGCGCAGTGCAGCAGTCACAGCTGACTAAGACTATCCTCCTTCTCCGCTGTCCAAGCTCTTCCCAGCCCATCGAAGCTTGACTCCCCCACAGGGGTGCACTGAGCTGGCCACTGATAGTCACCTAATTACAGCCCAGTGCTTGTGTTTTGGTCTTCAGCCACTCTGAGCACTCTACAGCCGTCTACAGCCTTGACTCTGCCTCTGCCAGCACTAGAGTTAGGCGCTTCCTTCCTGACCCCTGTCCCTACTTGCCTGTCAGGTCTGGACTCCCAGCTTCTCCTGCGCCTTCTTCTCTAATGTATTCCAGATCCTTCCCGGGGACAGTCCCACACCCCTTCCTTCAGTTTCTTCTCCACAGGGGACCCCCAAACTGTCCTCCCTGCTGCTCCCTACTGCTCCTCTTCCTGCCGGACCTCTCTTCCTGTCTGCCCATCAGCGTCTCACATGACATAGCCAAAGACAAGCCGAAACAAATAAATAGAATAAAACAGCAACAAAACACCCTTTAATCTTTCTTTGTATAAGTTCATGGCTCTGTCTTAGCCCTGGCTGGCTTAACAAAATACCACACACTGGTGACTTCTTAGAAGTAAAGCAGTATTTTCTCACTGCTCTGCAGGCTGTGAAATCCAAGGTCAAGGTGCTGTCAATCTGGCTTCTAGTGAGAGCTCTGTTCCTGGCGTGAAGAGGACCGTCTCACTTGTGACCTCACGTGGTGAAGAGAGACAGAGAAAGAGCAAGCTCTCTGGGGTCCTTTCTTATAAGGACTTTGATTAAATCAGATCAGACTCTCACCCTCATGGCCCATGAGCTCTTAATTATCTTCTAAAGGCCCATATCTAAAGAGACACCATGGAGGTTGGGGCTTCATATGAATTTGAGAGACACAATTCTGTCCATAATACTCTGACCATAGTCCCATAGAATTCATGCAAAATACATTCTTTCCTTCTCAACAGCTTGAGAAGTCTTAATTTATTCCAACCTCAACTCTTAAGTCTAAAGTCCAAAGTCTTATCTAAATCAGATATGTGCGAGACCTTAGGTACAATTCATCCTGAGGCAGAATTTCTTTCTAGCTGTTAATCTGTGAAACCCAACAATTTATATGCTTCCATAATAAAATAGTAGGACAGACTTAAGATAGATTTAGGAAGAAATAGCTAAGAAGAAAGAGGTGAAGGGGCCCAGGAAAATGAAACCTAGGCAGGCAAATTTCATGAAATTTTAAGACTCATGAGGAATCTCTGCTCAATGTCCCAATGTCCCAGTGTCCCAGGCCCACTAGGGCAGAGCAACCACCCCACAGCTCTATGGGACAGCCCTGGCCTGTTTGGCGCTCTGCCAGAGATCTGCCCTCTAAAACCAAGAAGCAAACCCCATTCCCCTGGGCCTGTGAGGGGTGGGGAATGTGAAGGATATTTGAACCATCTCAGGGATTTGCTTGAAAAATCATGAAAGTGCACGGCCAGGTGGCACTGTGGTCACATCCTGTTGACTCCAGGAAGTCTGGCAGGCTTTCTTCATTACAGGGTATTTTCATTCTGTCCTACATCCCCTGGTCCTCTTGGTTTAAACTGGCACCACCTCTGCTGGTGTGATACCATCTTTGTTTCTGGCTTCCATAGCAACGACTGGTTAGCACCACGGTTCCCTCTTTATGGAGTGACTGTCCCGCCCCACCTTTAATGTTTCCTCCAAAACACTGCCTCAGGCTCTGCAATGTGGATGGCCGAGAAACTTGTGAATCCTAAGTTTTGGTTTCTCTTTGCTTACCAATTCCTTCATCAACTCATCTCTCTTCTCCCAAGAGAGGAACCAAGCCACTCCATCAACACTATACTTAGAACTCTACACAGCTAAATGTCTAGTTTCATCATCCACAAACCCCAGCTTCCATTGAACTCTAGAACTCAGTTCACCCCAAGTCTTGGCTACTTTATAACAAGGATCATTTCTGTTTCCAGTTCCTGGTCTTTATTTCCATCTAGTGCCTCACCAGATTGGCCTTTATTGTCCGTATTTCTGCTAATATTCTAGTCCCACAGATCTGGGCTTTTCTAAACTGCAGCTCAAAATTCCCCCATCTTCCACCCACTACCCAGTTCCAAAGTCATGTTCACCTTTTTAGTTATTTGATAGAAGTGCACCTCCCTCCCCGGTACCAAAATCTATATGAGCTATGTCTGCCATTACAAAATACTATGGGATGGAGGCCTTAAGCAACAGAGACTGTTCTCACAGTTGTGGAGGCTAGAAACTGGCAATCTGGGTGTTGACCAATCTGGTTTCTGGTGAGAGTTGCCTTCTGGCTTGCAAACTGCCTCCTCCTCACTGTGTTCAAGTGGCTTTCTAGTGTCTATTTTAAGTACACTAATCCTGTCAGATCAGGGTACTATGTATTCCTCATTTTACCTTACTTGCCTCCTAAAGGCACTATTTTTGCAAACATAGTCCCATTGGGGGTATCTTACTTATTTTCCTACTGTTGGGACAAAATACTAGACACCCACAAGTTAAAGGATGTAAGGTTTATTTCAACTCAAAGTTTGTAGAGATTTCAGTCCATAATTAGCTGGCTCCAAGGCAGGTTTGCTTTGCAGAGGAGAAACAGTCCATGGCAGGGCAGGAAGGAAGGAACAAGCAGAGACCCTCCCTTCTTTCTGGCCCTTTATAGTTCATTAGGCTACAAGGCTATTGACTGGTGCCACCCACACCCAGGGTGGGGCTTCCAATATCCACAACCAGAACTATGCTAAACCAATTTTGTTATCACACACCCTTAATCCCAGCATCACACACCCTAATTCAGCATCACACACTCATGATCCAGCCACCTCTCAAAAGCCCCACCTGAGAGCTCATGAGGCTTTGGCAAGACATCTAGACACAAACCACAATGGGGTTAGAACTTCAACACATGAACTGAGGTGGTCACAGTTAATCCATAGTAGATACCATTCCTCAGGTTATGTCTCATCCTTGACTTCTCCCCACACCCTGCTGCAAGTCCCTATCCATGAGTTGCTGACTCTATTTCTCTTAACCTATTCTTCCCTCTCCCTCTTCCCATCACACCTCCGGCACACTTGCCTAGACCCTACACCACTTTCTCCTGTCTTCCTCCCTAGTCCTTCCACTATGGCATGGATACGTGCGCGCACACGCGCACACGCGCACACGCGCACACACACACACACATACACACACACACTGCGGCCGTAACAGAGCTGATCGTGCTGCTGAAATGAACTGCTCATGGCACTCCTTTGCCCCTATCTAACTTCCCCTGACTGCGCTGGGCTCATTGCCAGACACTGTCCCCATGCATCGTGCTCAGTCACTCTGAGCTTCTGCCCATGCCACCAGGTACTGCTCATTCTCACACTCTTGTCTTCCTTTACCTAGGATTTGCTTCAACTGGAATATGCCTCCCTTCCCCCTTCGCTTGGAGAGTTCTTACCCATCCTCCCAGGTTAAAGACGACCTCCAAGAAGCATTTCTGAGTCCTCTGCACTTAGCTGCCCCGGCACTACTCACACTTCCCATATGGATACATCTCCCTCCCCTGTTGGGCTTGTGGTTCTCCAGGGGCAGAGACTGAATCTTGGTCCATTTGTGTTGCTATAACAAAATAGTAGAATCTTTGTTTGCAAGCATAATTCATCCCAGAAACATGCTTGTAATGCAAAGCATTTGTATATCAAAACTTCCTCATAATAATGGAAACTCAGATGATTTGTTCCATAGCCCAAAAATATTCATATAAAAATGTTAACAATACTATAATATAATACAAAATAATAAAATACAAAATATAAAGAAAAATGAACAAATTAACCTGCCCTTCCTTTGAAAACCCTCATGGCTGGTGTGATGGAGAAGAGTGTAGGACCACGTCCACTGTCACTAATGGAATCAAGCTATCTATTGGTTTAATGGAATCTTTTCCTTTTCATGCAGTTTTAATAGAGAATCTATCCAATGACACCTGCTTCTGCCTCCTTTGCTTTGCCTCCTGAGGATTTTATGGAAATTTGACATTGCATTGTTGTTAAACAGATCCATCAATTACACTGCTAAAGCCTTATTTGGGTCGTGGTCTTCTACAAAATTTTGCACATTTTCCCACATTCTGCACATATCTCTCTCAACTTATTTGAAGTAAGAGACTTCTCATCCTTTTCCTCCTCCTCTGCAAATAGAATTTCCTCCATATTTTTGTTTGTTTGTTTGTTTGTTCCATTTTTTGTCTTTTGTTTTTAGACGGAGTCTCATTCTTGTAGCTCAGGCTGGTCTTGAACTCACTATGTAGCCCAGGTTGGCCTCAAACTCACAGCAATCTGCCTCCCTCAGCCTCCTGAGTGCTGGGATTATGGTGTGCACTACCACACCTGACCTCCATAACCTCTTGCTGTTGGGAGACAATCACCCAGAATCCCACAGTGAGAGACAAAGAGAGAAAACCACTAGCTCGGTTGGATCATGTGACATTTGGTGTCACATACTACCCGTATTACCGGACATTACTTGCTTATCAAGTTACAATTTATTAGAAATTGCTCATCATGCAGAACACTTATAGAACAAGTTACCTGCAATCCAAGGTTTTAGTGTACCTGAGACTGGGTAATTTATAAAGAGTAGAAACTCACTTTCCCTGGTTCTGGAGGCGGGGAAGTCCAAGATGAAGGGGCCAGGGGGTTTGTGCTGCACCACTGGCACCTTTGATGGTGCTGTGTTCACACAGCAGGGAGCAGAGCAAGAAGAGTTGCCAGCTCCCCAGCCTTGTATAAAGTCACTAATCCCACGTGTGAGAGTGATTTATTCACATCCCAGAAGGCTCCACCTCCTAACAGCACCATAGGGGGGATTAAACTTCAATGTGAGTTTTTGGAGGGCACACACTCAAACCATAACACCAACTCTCCTCTGATGCTGAGCACCTGGACTCCACCCCAAAAAGTATACGATAAATATGAATAGAAGTGAGATGCGCTACAAGTGTGTGAGGTATAAATATGCTGTACAATTTTTATCACTAAGATTTCTCAATTGCAACTATTGTATGGGCCCTTAAACTCTTGCAAATGTAGACATTGTTATGACTTCCATCTTTTTGTCCTCCTAAAGCCTCATGCCGTCACAGATGGGACTTTTTCAGGGGTGGTTGGAGATAGAATGTGTGATGTTGAGATTCAGAGCATGTGATGACTAGTCTACTAATTGGTTTAGCACCCAGCTCAAACCCAGTATTTTAGGTAGAATATAAAAGGGTCAGGAAGAAACTGCTGTTGTTTGTGACTTATTACTTCCCGTGCTGCCTTCTGCCTGCCATGAATTATTTCTCCTCTGTGATATCCCTCTGCCATGCCACCCTGCCTTGGACCCAGCTGATTATGGACTGCAACTTCTACAAAACTGTGAGCTAAATAAGCCTTTCCTCATTTTACTTTGGGTGTCAGGTATTTTGTCTTAACAACAAGAACCATAACTAAGACAACTATTATATAGATACTTCTATGCATCATACTGTAACTTTCAAAACAAGAAAATCAAGAAAACCTGGAATCCACCTGGATTATAAAGCAGTGCTTCCATTCTCAGAAGAAATGTATGGTACTCACAACTAGGATATTTAATATATGATTCAAATATGATTTTTAATTCAAATATGTGAAGGCAAAGACCATTACTTTGTTATTAACCAGATATAATATTTTACTTTACAGTTGATTTTAAATGAACATTAAAAAGGGGGATTACAGATATTCTTCAGTTTAAAGATCCTCCTGGGGTGAACAGCCTGACCTGTAGTCCAAAAGCACAAGAATTTTTCAAGATTATATGAAAGGTGAGTTGACACTAAGACCCAAATCTTCCTAATTAGCCGGAAAAATCTGCCTGTGTTTCTGGCTATCTGCTCCCAGAATGGCATCTCTCTTTCACAGGAGTCCTTTAAAATATCAAACAGAGATAGAAAATGTATCCAAAAGAGCACTGAGTCTCGGGAGGAGGAAGAACAGGGAACACCAGGTGACCATTACTGAAAATTCATCTTACCTTTCTAAGACAGACTTTATGAAACGAAGTGGCTGAGAGAGCCTTGTCATTAGCACTATCCCCATTGTGAGAAAGTCTGAAGACACAAGAAATCTAAGAATCAGGATGTGATTGTGACCCAGGACGATGTTTAAATGTCCTCTGTACTGAGCATCTTCCGGGAAGTTTGGCGTAACATTGTTGGGAAGGAATTGCTTTCCCTGGAAGAGAAATCTCAGAGACAGCAGAGCTCTAACTTCAAGCTCCCAACAGACCTGAAAGTCAAGAAACATGGTGCTTCCTTCATGATGAAAGAGACTGTGTCCTCATCAAGGCACCAATTTTATGAAAATGACTCATTGGTCCTACCATAAAAGAGTCACACTGCAAACCCTAACAACAAGTAAATAACTTAGTCCAGAAGGATTATAAGGAGGGGACCTCGTGCATATGCCTGACAACAAGAACTACCGAAAGGCCATACACAAAGGTTACCACAACCTTGCATAGAAGATACTTCCGTAGAGGTGTCTGCCCAGTAACTGTCTGTTTGTCCTCGGACTAGTGCCAGCTTTATTATTGGTCCTTAAACACCCTTGTTATTAATTCTTGTGGCCAAAGATTATTATCCCCAATCTCTTCATTTTGCCTTTTAAAACTTTCCCTTGCCCCAGCCCTTTTGAATACTCACATAGCTTACGATGGCACACATACTCCCACTGCATGCTGCTCCCAGATAACACAATTCTCTTTCCTTCTCTCTGTTATTGATCTCCTCAGGAAATGTGCCTTGCTTGATCCTCCTCTCCAAAGCTGACAGACCCTGTTTTTGTGGCTTAAACAAGAGAAATGTACTGTCTTCGACTTGCAAAGAGTGGAAGTCCGAGACCAAGGTTTTCACAGGGTTGGTTCCTTTTGAAGGTCATGAGGAGGAATTTGTTCTGTACCTCTCCTCAGCTTGTGCTGGATTGCTGGAGGTTCTTGGGGAGCCATGGCTTCTAGAGCTATCCTTCCAATCTCTGTCTTCATCTTGTCATAATCTCTGTGTGTATAACTAGGCTTAACCAGATTGGTTACAGTAGCTACCTGCAGAGTTAGGAGTGGAGGAATGCAAAAGCACCATCTGTGTGCTAACGGGCCAGAGGATCCACACAAACGTCAAAGGCCTGGAGCTCACTGCAGAGTCCTGTGCAAGTCCGTATCAGGAAGCCAGAGGGTCTGCACTGGAAGGCTAAAGAGTCTGTGCTGCAAGCCAGAAGACAGATGTCCAATCACAAAGGCAGAGACGGAGCAGCTCTGCAGAAGCAGAAGCGAGACTTCCTCCTTCCTTCTCTTTTTATTCCATCCAGGCTGCATGCCTATTTGTTGGTACTGCCCACACCCAGGATGGGTCTCCCCTCTTCAGAAATTCAGTCCTCCAGACACACCCAGAACTAGGCAGACAGATCTGCTAGGCATTTATTATTCAAAACACTACAGTTAATTATCACAGCATGTCTGTTTTCAAAGTTCCCCTTTTTCTAACTATATGTATCATACATACTGGGTTATAGCATATATACTGGGTTGTATGTTAGTTGTTTTCCCATCAGTGGGACAAAATACCAACATCTGCTTAACTAAGAAGAGCTTGATTTTGGCTCACAGTTTCAGTGGATTTAGTCCATAGTCAGCTGGCTCCAAAGCATAAATTACATGGCAGGAAAGATATCCCGGAGGAAAACTGTTCACCTAATGGTGGCCAGGAAGCAGAGAAAGAGAGTAAGAAGGAGCCACAGGGACCGGAATATACTATTCCAGGTCATGCCTTAGTGACCTGCCCTCCCTGACCGTGCCCCACTTCCAAACACAAGACTTTTGGGGGGAATTTTAGACCTAAACTTTAACAGATTCCCTCCTAAAAGACCCTATCTCCAAAGAAGTCCACATGCTGAGGTACTGGGGGTGAGAATTTCAATATCTGACTTTTTGGAAGAACACAATTCAATCTATAATAGAACCCACTATTATAAAGCCTTCCACTTATCCTCATTGTTGCTCTATAACTGACTGTCCAAAAGACTTATTGTGAGCTCCTTTCCATGGGCACTGCACTGTGGGATCTTTATGCACTCGGTGACCAGCAGAGTGGCTGGAACACTGAGGAAGTGGATGGATGGATGGGTGGATGGGTGGATGGATGGAGTGAACAGGGTCATGGGAAGACTCAAAATATTTTGAAGGAACTATATACACATTCACTTCAGAGTAAATTTAAACATTCACTTTTGTGTTGCTTATACATACACAAGACCTTGCACACCTTCAGAATTATACACATGATATGCAGATATAACAAGCATGATTTAATTGTCAATCCTCAATTCTACTTCTGTCAGATTTTTGCCATCTCTGAATTAAGTCCTTTCCAAGATCTTCCCTTTTCTGAATCCTTTTTCTGTCCCACCCCAAGTGTCTTCCCTGAGTCAGAGCTACTTGATAAATGCAGACAATCTCAGGCTGCACTGGTGTCTCATGCTATTTGACCTCATTCTTTTTATTTTGTACTGGGAATCAAACTCTTGACTTTTATTTTGTACCAGGAATCGAACTCTTGATCTCAGGCTTGCCAGGCTAGCGCTTATGCCACTGAGCTACATCCCCAGCCCCACTCTAGTGCTATTTACATGGCTATTTTTGTTTCAGTTTCTTCTGCACAGCTCCCAACACTGTACTGCTCCCTCTGCCATGAACTGCTCCTGGCACTTCCTGCTCTGCTTGTTCCCCCTTAGCGGAGGTCTAGGTAGCAAGGAAAGCAGTCTAGGGCAGAATGTGACCCGGGAGACCACTCCACATCCCCCACTCCCTCACATCACTTAGCATTTGTTCCATAATTATTGCCCAATTCTTCCTGCAAATATTGGCTCAGCAAATACAGAGATCGCAGACCCAAACACTCTGGGAAATACCTGCTTAGCTGGCCTCAGATGCAGGTAATACTCTCGAGTTTTTTCATGCCCGTGATACTTAAACTTACAAATGCTTAGCACACTTCTGAAAGCTCTGAGCAGTCTTCAGCTTAGCTTGCTCTGGCCTGTGCTTAGTCATTTGAGGTCCTTATTTGTGTTACCGCATCTCCAGGATCTTTTCTTACCCATCCTGGTCAGGCAGGCACTGGCAAAACAGGTTCCAAGACAGAAAAGGAGGTAGAGCACACCTGCATATTTGATTTTAAAAATTAGATACTGGCCTGATTCCCACAAGTATTTTTCATAAACACATATTAAAATGCAAGAACAATAATCACATCATGAGGGCAGTGTCGCTTGCATTTCCTAGAACTAAGGCACTAGTGCAAACATCAACCCATTCTGAAACTACTCTTGGCTTATGTAAAGAGGCTAAACTCGCAGCAATTTAATCCTGAGACTCACTCCAGAAGTCATGCCTAAAAGGTTGGCATTCTAGCCCTTTCTCTGCTCACAGTGGGACCTTAGGCAGGTTACTATAATTCTAGTCCTTTTCTGCAAAACATTGATATTCACAGTACTAACACACAGGTTTCTGATCATTAAACAAGGTGATAAATCACGTTCAAAGCTTAATTCAGTGTCTGATGACACATGCTACTCTCAGAATAATTATTACCAGTAAATATCCTTAGTATGTATGCATCCGTCTGGCTTGCCAGCCGCACCCTTAAATGTAATATCCAGGAAATATAATTTTACAGGTTTTTAATTTCTATATGTTCTGTTTTTGCATGATTATGGGTGACCAAGGTCTACATTATATGGCTGTAAAATACATGACAAAGTACAAAACTACCAAGCAAACCTATTTTCTCAATATCCCCTATATCCAATCCCTTTGCCCAACTCCACAACCACGACTATAATTGAATCCACAGTCAGCACTCCATCGAAACTACTAAAACAGCGCCGTTCTCACCAGTACCCCTCCCCGCACACTGCTGCATTCCCTCCATCTCCCGCAGTGCAGCCAGGTGGGTCTTTTCAGAGGTCAGGCCATGTCTGTCTCTAGCTCCAAACTCTCCTATTAGCTTTAGCATGCAGACCAGGGCTCTTCAGGACAACAACCAGGCTCTGCCTGATCTGAGACCACCCGCCTATCTGAGCACCAGCCACTGTGGCCTCTGCCCTATCCCCTGAGCTTGCCGAGGGATTTCCATCTCAAGGCCTTTGTACTTGTTTCTTCCTTTGCCTGGACTCTTTCTCCCTGACGTATCTGTATGACTCCCTTGAAATTTATCTGCATAACTCTTCCCCCTTTAACACATAGGTATATGACCCCGCCCTGCCACACATTTTTGCATGACTCCTCCCCCACTACCCCTCCACACTGCACACATCTGCATGGCTCCTCCCCATGGCTATATTTGCATAACTCCTCCCCCAGCACTCGTATTTACATGACACCTCCCTCACTGCGCTGCACTCTCTGCTCACAATCTCCCTCCCTCCCAGAACTTTATGGCCCTATCTCAGATCTCCTATCACTTTCCAGCCTCTTCTGCTTTTCTTCATAGCAGGACAAGATAATTTTGTCACATAATATATGCCTCTTCATTTGTTAATTAAGTCTTAATTTGTTAGCTAAGTTAATTTATTTGTTAAGTCTTCTGTAATGTAACTCTTCTATAAGGTAACTCCATGAGGGTAGGGTTTGTTTATTTTGCTCTTTGTTATATTCCAAACACCCAGAGCAGTGCCTGCCACACACTAAAAGGTCAATAGTGTTTTCTGAATGAACATATATGTGATAGCTAGGCACAAGGGACACAGGTCATAAGGGACATTATGATAATTGTTTCAGTGTGAGAAGGCATGTGAATAATAAGTCACACATATTAAACACTTGTTGCACTGTTAGGTCTTAATATATAATTTTATTTAATTTTTAGAAAAACCTTTGTTTCTAGAAAGTTGTGTGATCTTGGACAATTACTTAGGCTAGTGGGGGCAAATCTATGGCACATGTGCCAGGGCGGGCTGTTTGTATCACTGAACGCTCTAAAAGATTCACCATCTCTGACTTACGCTTATAAACCTCCATGACTTGATCTTTCAATTGTAGATAATAGCATCCAGATCAAAGCACTGTGTGAGGATTGAAAAAATTGTTTAGCACAGCACCTGAAAATAATGATCTCTTCACATTAGCCAAAGCCATGAGGTACTACGCTCCCCATTTTCAGTGTTGCTGAGTATGTGATAGAGAATGAAAATCTTCCAGGGGACGTAACACAGTAGAGGTCATCTGAGTGTGAATGGGGGAAACTCAGCAGAGAGAATGGATTTTACATGGACGGAACTGGCTGGAAGAGCCGGAGGAATAAACAGTTAATCTACACCCATTGTCTTAAGGGCGAGGCCCAAGGTCCAGAGGACAAGACATTTGGCAGAAACAACAGTAGTCACTGGATATGAGGGCTCTGCGCCCAGGCAAAAGCCAGTTGTTTTGCTTTTCACTTGCCAAGTGGTCCAATCAACAAACACTGAGGCATCGACTGCGGGTATTACCCAGAGTACAGATAGTTCTAATATCACAGGTGAATGTGACCACTAATTTAGTAGCTACAGAAATGGTACAATAACCTCACATCATAGAGGTGACACCTTCACCAAAGAAAGGACATCCAGTATGGAAAGAACAAAATGAGGCCACTAACCTGACATTTAAATTATTAAGTCCTGAAAGAACAGTAAGCAGTTATGAGACAATGGAATTCTGAAAATACATGTTGTTGCAAGTAGTTTCCCAGTTTTCTAACATGTTCAACATCTCCTTATCCCACTACAGTAATAACTTCACTTCTTTTAAATGTTAGCAAGTCTCAGCTTTGCCTGTGGGGCTGGGCTAGGAGCTGGGTCTCTTTCCATAAACCAAACAGAAGCAACCTCTTACCGGGTGGAGCTTACACTGTGGTACCAAATGATACGCACAAATTAATACATACTTCTTTGTAGAGATAAGTGCTCTGGAGAATAAAAGAATATATTAGGAAAGAATGTGAGTCCCTCAGAATGGGCGAGTCCTCCAGAAAAGCTCTTCAGAGGTAGCGCCACTCATAAGTGAACCCTAAAGGACACACATAAAGGAGTTGGGTAGAGAGAAGAAAAGGGCTCCTGGAATTAGGAAACAGCACAAACTGAGAGAAAGCACTGTACTCTGAGCCACAGCTCTGAAAGCCCCCTAGTGATACCTCTGCGTGGTCCATCATATTCCATTAAGAAAGGCCGTTTATGTTTCCTGCCTCATCTCCAACCTCAGCTTTTCTCAGACAGCTTGTACCACACTGCTGAGGACTGGAGGAGGAGGAGAGCGGAGGGCTCGCAGAGAGAATGAGGAGGACGAGGTCAGCCAGAAGGCTGGTGGTGTGCACCGGAGCTGAGGACGAGGCCTGGCCACCTATGCCCTGTCATCAACCAACACACTGTCACTGGCCTCCTGGGAAGAGCTGCTGTATTTACAAGGTGCCTGCGTCCCACTGGGGCCACCACAGTGGTATGAAAAGTGGTCTGACCAATTGAGCACCCTTGGTGCTGTGCCCAGTGAGACGCTGTCCAGCTCTCTCCAAGTTCACCCACCCTCCAAAAAGAAAAAATGAACACTGACGCCAGGGTTAAAAGCACATGGCTCCACGGAACACACGAACGTGTCTTCACACACTCAGACATCCTCTGCACTGCCCATTCTTCACCTCTCCTGACCCAGCCAGCACTGGAGAACTGGAAAGGGCGTCCAGCCCACTGAGCAGACAAGCCCCACCGGCCCAGGGGCCCACACAAACGTTCATGGTGTTCATCATAAACACATGTTTAGAATCCAAGGGAGGAGGATGTGGGGTTTACTCTGGCTTCTGAATGTGTATCTTCAGTATCATTAGACATGTTGTCTGCTATTTACAGGAAGAAAAAGGGGGATGTAGAAACTCAACATCCCATTGTGTTTTCCTTAAAAACATTCTATCGAAAGTTCTCAGGGGTGAGGCTTTTAATGTTTTAAGTGCCTGTCTAGTCCCTGTGTTTGTCAAGGAGCATCTCTACTTGCTCCCGCCGATGGAGTTCCGCAACCCCGTGAAGGAAAGTTGGTCTGTTGTGCTCCACTTACTGACTCAGAAGCCTGACATTTCTGGAGGAGCAGCGACAAGTAATTGCATGATGATAAATTTTAGGAGACAAACACTCTGCTCTACAGAGCTCAGGAGTAATTTAAAAGGAAGATAAACAGTTCCAAGGTTTAATGGGTAAACAAATGTGGCAGAATAATATATCGAGATATTAATTTGTGGATTTTTTTCTTCTTTCTATAGGAGTCTAGAAAGATGGGACACTGCCCTCCTCCCAAGTTAGCCAGGGGCCATGTTCTGAGTCTGGGCCCCTTGGCATCTATTATGAGCAGTGCCTCCTTCCAAACCCTACAATCAGAGCTGCCCAGCAATTTTCAGTAAAAGAGCTGCAGCTGCAGAGTGCAGAAGAACCAGGACCTGACCTCAGGAGTTGCAAGGGGCGGAGAATTTCCCCCTAGATTCCGTAAGGGATGAGGCTGGGGTGATTTTACAACTAACAGAGATTTATACACCAAATGCTCATAGAATGCCACGAGTTACAGGGATCCAGAAAGATCTGGGGAAAATGGTCCTCAAGTTTGCCTAAGCAGCTTCATCTGAGCTACCTAGGTTATAGGTCTCTGATGTTGCAGACCCGCTTCCCACGTCACCCTTAACTGTGAGACCTCTAACCTGCACCAGTGTAGGCTACATTCTCCAGCAATTATCCCTGGAAGGGACACAACATGATTTGGGGCACAAGTTTGCCCTAAGGAACATCAGATCAGAGCATGCAGCCCTGTTTATACCTGCGGACTAAAGACTAATGTCTTCCCTTCTCCCTTCCTTCACCTGGGCTCTCCACATCCTGCCCCCCTCTCAGTGCTCTCACTGGTGATGACTTTTATTTCCAGAGCCCACCCTGAAGGCAGGCCTTGAGGTAGAGACACTCTGACATGCCCCAGGAGCTGTCTCTTAGCTCTGAGCCTCAGGTATGTGGGGTTGAATTGTGTCCCTCCCCACCAAAACATTCCTATGTTGAAGTCCCAATCTTCATTACCTCAGAATGTGGCCTTACTTACAAATAGGCTCATTGCAGCTGTACTTAGTTCAGAGGAGGTCACACTACAGTAAGAAGAGCCCCTAATCCAATATAGCTGTTTTCCTCATGAAAAGGAGAATATTTACTGATGTACATAGGGCGTGTTACTCACCCTTCTGTACCTGCCCCAGAATGTCTGAGGAAATCAACTGAGAAGGGGGGAGGTGTAGTTTGGCTCATGGTGCCAGGGTTTCAGTCCATGGTCACCCAGCTCCCTTGTGTTGGGCCTGTGGTGAGGCAAAAACACCATGGAGGCCAGGCACAGTGGAAGAAAGTGCTCAACCCATGGCAGCCATGCAGCAGAAAAAACAGGAACAGAGCCAGCCAGCCTGTGAGTGGGCACAGGCTTCTTTTTCTTCTGTTCCATCCCAGCTTCCACCCTATTAGATGATGCCAACTGCATTCAGGGCTGGTCTCCCCCATGAATTTACCACCCCAAAATCACTTCTGGAAATGCCCTCAGAAACACACCGAGAAGTGCCTAATTTCTGAGGCTTTACCCAATTCATTGCAGTTGACAATCAAGACTGACCATTAAACAGGGTGGACACCATCTGCAGACAAGGAGATTAGCATGATGCTCCTACACACCAACAAACCACCAGAAGTCCTGGGCATGTTGGCACATAGCTATAATCCCAGCACTCTGAGAGGATGAGGTAGATGGATGGTAAGTTCAAGCCCAGCCTGGGAAATTTAGCAACTTGTCTAAAAAAATAAAAGACGGCTGGAAATACAGCTCCATGCAAAGGCCCTTATTCAATCCCCAGTATTAAAAAAAAAAATGCTTTCAGTACTTCTGCTCCAAAGTAACTAAAGATTTCTTAAACACAAAAAAATTGCATAGATTTTCTCAATAACAACAAATATAACTTTAGATATACTATCAATTGAAGTTATATGCATTGTATGGTGGTTTTATTTAATTACAGATTCTTTATCCTGGAAACCTTGGGGGAATAAACCTTATGCATACATTTAATCATGCCAAATCTGAATGCCACTTTGGACAAATCACAATTTCTGGGAAAATTATTTCTTGTTTCAGCACTTGCTGGTACTATGCATATTTTGCTATACATTTCTACTGAACAAAAAAGCATATAAATGAATTAATTAAGGTTTTGGCTCAGTAAGTTTGAAAAAATAACAAAGCAAGTCAAGGCAAAGTTGAAGGAAGAATATAAAAATAAAAGCAGGAGTTAATAAATTACAGAAAATTTCAGAATAATTGATAAATGCACGCAAGAGCTATTGTTTTAAGAAAAACAAAGCACAGATTTGGGCAAAGGACTTTAAAGGAAGGGAAGAAAAGAGTAGAAATCAAAGTACATAAATTACCACACATATAGAAGACCTTAAAGAATTAAAAGTTACACCTGTGTCCATAGATCTCTAAGTAAATTTGAAAACACAAGTGAATTACGTATTTTATGGAGAAAATTGAAATTACCAAAACATATCCAACAGCCTCTTTCTGGAAAAAAATGGCAGTTCTGATGTTTTCCAAGGTGAATTCTTTGAAGTTTGAATTTCGATAGCATGTATAGGACAGTAAGACTGAAACTTCCACTTCTGTCCACAGTGGAGCGATAGAAAAAGATTATCTTCCTAAATGAAAACAGCAAAAAAAAAATGCCTCAAATTCATCTGGAACCAGAAGAGACCCAGAATAGCAAAAGCAATCCTGGGCAATAAGGACAAGTCAGGCGGAATCACAATCCCTGACCTGAAATTATACTACAAAGTTACTGTAATAAAATCAGCCTGGTACTGGCTAAAAAACAGACCTGAGGATCAATGGAACAGACTGGAAGATGCAACCATGATGAAAAACCCACTCAGCTACCTAATATTTGACAAAGGGGTCAACCAAACCCACTGGAAAAAAGAAGGCCTGTTTAATAAATGGTGCTGGAAAAACTGGCTTGCCTCTTGCCGAAAACTGAAAATAGACCCCAGTCTATCACCATGCATCAAACTCAGGTCAAAATGGATCATAGACCTCACATTAAAACAGAAACTCTAAACCTATTGGAAGAGAAAGTAGGTAAAAATCTTGAAGACATAGGAGTAGGCAGAGAGTTCATGAACAAAAATGAAACTGCAAGGGAAACACTTCAAAGAATCAATAATTGGGACCTCATCCTACTGAAAAGTTTTTGTACATCTAAAGAAATCACCAGCAAAGTCAAAAGAAAACCCACAAATTGGGAAAAAAATCCTAGCTGGCTGTCCCTCAGACAAAGGACTGCTATCTAGAACATACAAAGAACTAAAAAACATGTACATGTCCAAATTCAAAGACCCAATCCAGAAATGGGCATCTGAGATGAATACACACTTCTCAGATAAAGAAATACAAATGGCAAATAAATATATAAGAAAATGTTCCACATCCTTAGTCATTTGAGAAATGCAAATAAAAACAACATCGAGATTTCATCTCACCCCAGTAAGACTGGCCAGTATGAAAAAGTCATCCAATAACAAATGCTGGCGAGGCTGTGGAGAAATAGGGACTCTATTACACTGCTGGTGGGAATGCAGACTGGTGCAACCACTGTGGAGAGCCGTTTGGAGATTTCTCCGCAAACTAGGTCTAGAGGT
>PVLD010010861.1:0-68382 GCA_004027595.1 Dinomys branickii | reverse complement strand
TGTTGTTGTTGTTGTTACTGTTGTTGTTTGCCTGTTTTGTTTTTTGTCTTTGGATTTTTGGTATTTGTGTTTTTTCTGTTGTTGAGAGGATTGTCTGACTTATTTTGCATGTCTGTATATGGGTTCATATATTTACACTTCGAAGATATCAATGGATAAAGAAATAACCACTGTTGAGACCATGTCACCTTGTCTATAGTTTAGTTGTGATTGTACTATTTCTTTATGCTAATTGGTGTCTGTTTGATTATATGTTTTTGTACTTTTATTTTTTTTAAATTAAAAAAAAAATAGAGGCAAGACCTCACTAAATTGCTCAGGCTGGGCTCAAATTTGTCATCTTTCTGCCTCAGACTGCATTGCTAAATAACGGGTATACACCACCACATTTAGTAATTGTTAACTTTTATAATTACTACAATTTATTTGATGCAGTCTTTATTCTTAGATTTGGGATTTTTGGGTTCTTGCAATTATAAATAAGGTGCAATGTACACTTGCTTTGTCTGCACATAAATCTGTGCTTCCCCATAATTGTGTTTCCACCAGTGTATGAAATCAGAGAATATACAAAATTTGTAAGCCCTTCGTATGTACTGTCAACCTATTCATCAGGACGTGTGTGTTGACTGATAACTGACTTGATGGCCCCTTGAAGGAATCTGGTTATGAAATTAGGAGACAATTCTGAGTCAGGATTGACCTCCGAGTCTGCTGTGGGGTGGACCTGAAAAGCCATGCTGGGCATTAGCTGGATAGTAGAACGTTCTAAAGTCCATTCCTTAGCAAATAAAAATTGACACCTTTATTGTTCCTCTAATTTTAGCTTTAAAGTTTGTTCACCCCTTTCATCTGCATGTCTAGAAGCCAATGTCCAGGTGAGACATATGACCTAGTTTTAAACTTTTCCTCCTCCACCCATCCTCAGGGAATAGCTACTGAGGCCGGGGAGTAGAAACCCTCCGGGACTCAAAGGGAGCAAGCACCAGCAGAGGCACCACTGGCTCTGGGCAGGACAGTCTGGAAGGGAAAACAGTGAGAATCTGGGACCAAAATGCATTACAGGGTTCCCTGCTCTTCTTAATACCCATGGAAGTTGGTTCACTCTTTATTAAATATTGGAGCATTTGAAGAAATGAAATCCCGTAATACAAAGACCCCCTTGTAGTTGCAAAATACATATTTCAGAAATTTAGAAAACAAACAGAACTAAATCTATAACCTAAAGAGAGGTAAAATGTCCCAGATACCAATGCTTATAAACAATGTGATAAAAAAAAAACTCAGTAGTATGTTTTTAAAAGATATTTATTAAGCAACTGCTTGTTTATGGACACCCAAAGGAAGGAAAACCAATGCCAAATTTCAGGTACATGAGAGCTACAGTAAGCTTTTCTTTAACATTTATAAAATAAAGAACCAAAAGTCAAAATACCATCAGTAACATTTTTGACACATTATAGCAACATAAATCAACCAAGTGCAGTATTAAACACTATACAGAACACACCACAGATCTGTGAAACAATACAGTGTTTGGATATATTTACAGGACTCATTGTTTTCTGCTATACTAAACCTAAAGGGCTACAGTGGATAATATAAATGGTGGTGTCGTTTGAGCCAGAGATTTGGATTTGACACGTGAAACCTCAGGAAGTCATCCAAACTATTCTTCCCGAATACCTTCTCTGTGGCTGGGCAAAGAGGAAGTCTTCTGGGAAGAGCATCTGCAAACATTTCAGTAGAGCTTTCTGAGCATTTATATGATGTATGCTTTTTGAGGGTGTTGGCGTTTTGCTAGTTTTAAGGGTAACTGGTAGTAGCTTAAGCAAAGGCATATACAATGCTACAGCATAACATAATAGTCGGAATTACAGTAGTCAAATAATTGGGTAAGTGTGATAATCTTGTCCACAAAAACAGCTAGCTTGTACCATCCTGCAAGAGTTGGATTTCAAAAGGAAAAATAAAAAACAAACCTCATCCAAATCTTCCATCACACCTACTTTAAACTTACATTATTGGTAGGATTTGACATGACTGAATTCATTTAATGTGAATAAATAAATCACATTAGCTTAAAGCAGGGAGCCTGTCACCAGCATATGACTTTCTATTGATTTGAGCAGCAATTCATTTTCTGGATAAGAAATATTTATGTTATCAATTCATTGAGTTAACATTTGTCACTAATCACTTAAGTAAATTATAATTATAGCCACTCTGACTAGTGTTGCAGTTTAAATTGCAAAGAAATCATAGGAGACTCATTAGCAAGGAACCACGTTAGATGTGGTTTGTCTTTTAATGACATTATCTTTCAGTTATGTTATTTACAAGAGATACAGTGTTTCTGAGAACAGAAAGCTCTGTTCTACTCAGACACTGTGACTACAACTTTTTATGTATGTACATACGTATGTCACATTTTACAGATGTACACACTGTTGCTTAAAAGACAAAAGAGTGTTTTCAGGCACCAGTCTTGAAAAAAAAAACTCACAGTTTTTTTTTAAATATGAAATTCAAGTATGTGGATGAATGAAAAAGAAAAATAGCTAAAACTGTTAAAATAAGAATCACAAATTGTAATGATTTCAGGGTTTTAATAAAAACATTTGCATGAAAAAATTGGAATTTTAAGTCCAATCCCGTCCCAACTTTCACTGCCATAAAAAGTTGACTATAAAGTGGCATTGAAGGTATGGCACTAGAAGTGTTTCTAAATTTCATTACTGCAAAGCCTCTCAATTTAAATAACTCATAGAATAAATGTTTTCTTTAATTATTCAAAAAATTCTCACTCAAAGAACAGTTACTTTCTATAGAGAAAGCAGCCGACCTTTGATAGACACAGTGTAGGATGTGGAGATTGGAAATGGTAAAGTATCAGGAAAATGGAAACACAGAGAGATTTTTAAAAGAAACCTATTTTCTTATTTTCCCTACATTAATGGAGAATGCTCTTAAGTGTGCCTACAAATTTTACCGGTTCACATAGAAACAGCCCAGCTCCAATTCATTTCAAGGAAAATGCACAAAACAGTGGGATGAACAGCCCTTTAAAACACTGGTGAACTGTTTGATACCATGCCAGCTGGAGACACTTACCTAATAAAGTTTTTTTGTCCTGGAGATTGAACTCAGGACCTTGCACTTGCCAGGCAGGTGCTTGTGCTGCTGAGCTATATCATCCACTACCTTATAACTTAAAGACAGTTACCAGATGACTACTACAGCATAACATTCACATAACTGTGAGTTTACTCAGGATAAAGAAAATTATTGGCTTATTAAATAGAATATACACACTAATTGTTTGTGAAATGATAGACTCTTAGAAACAATTTCCCGCAGAGTAATTTCCTTTTTTCCCTGAGTCTTAAACAATATGCGGAGTATAGTAATTTAAAGAAGTTACAATGTGTGTAAAAACAATGGTTTGAGAAGACAAATGTCAAGGTCCCTTTCTCTAAACATATCCTTTGGGCTTCCAGACTGCAGTAAAGGACAGTGGCAGTCCTTGCTGAATCAACTATTTCCTCAAGGTGAGTTAGGCCAAGACTCCAAGTATCACCCACAAAACAGGGACTTTGGCCAGCGAGAAAGATAAGCATCTAATTAGAAGCTGGATTTGTTCTTATGGAATTAAATGTACCAGTGTACTTTTTAAAAATATTGATGTACTCCTAAGAATTAACTGAGTAATCAACTTGTTAAAGTTCTGCATTTAAATCAAATAGATGGTGTAGTTTTAGTGTCCAAAAGGATTTTAGAAGTATTTCCCTAGAGAAATAATTCTAATTATGATTGTGTTTTGATGTTTCCAAAATAAATTATATCAGTTGTTATTTCACCATGATCATCTTTCCTTTTGGTGGATGAAAAATAATCACGGTGGTAATTTCCTAAAGTGGCTTAATTAATTCCATAGTTAAACCAATACATTTATATAGAGACTACTTATATGACTTAGTACAGTATTGCAAAGAATATGAAGAAATTTATAAAGAAATCAATTTTAGAACAATATATTTACATGCAAAGGACTGGCTACATAAGGAGAAATGCTGATATAAATGAAAATTTTAGATTTCTAACCAAATGTACAACAGTTAGTTGAATGTATCTATCTACTCATTATACATGGTGAAGGAGGAGACTGGATACTCATATGAACCTCTGTCAGGTAAGCAGTGACATGTAAACAGCAAAACTAGCTTGCAGACAAGACATAGCTTAGATATTTTGAGATAAATAACTACAAAATTTTAAAGAATTTCGAATATCAATAAACAGTAGCATTTGTGGGATTCTGAGTTGTTCTCATGGGCCTGCCGTAACCTTTTGAAACGTTTCTATGTTCATTAAGTGTCCTGTAAGCTTGCCAGAGTAAGTCATAATTATTCTTTTATTGAAAATACAAAGCCTTATAATTGGCTTAAGTACTTTTGTTAAGCCAAATAAGATGGCTTGAGATTATCTATGGTTTTTATGAAATATTTGCTAAATATTTAGTATGTGATTAGTTATCTTCAAATGCATCTTTCCCATTCCATTCCATTCCACTCAGAGCATGATCAATAGGGCATTTGACTGTGATTTTTAGAGTTAATCTTTCCAAAATTTTGCTATGCTTATTCACTACAAAACAATTTCATGTACAGGGTATTTATTTCCAAACACTGCATATAGAACTATTAATAATTCTATATATCCTCTCAAGCTGCTCTGTTCAGTCACCATTAGCCACATCTGGCTGTTGAACATTTGCAATGTGCTTGATACAACTGAAGAAATGAAATTTTAATTAACTGATTTTAAATTTAAAAAATCTGTTTTAGCTTTGGAGAATTTTTAACTTAAACAAGTTGTTGAATCTACTCTTAGCAAGTTGTTGAGTCTACTTTTTCTACCTATAAATTTTATGAAACCTACATACATTAAGTATTACTGATGAAACTTAATGTCTAATTTGAGTGTTCAAAACTTACAAGGAAAAAAGAATGTCAACATTTGTAAATCCATATATTTTGATTACTTATGTGCCTTGCATTATGTCTCTCTTAGGCTGTCCTACTCTTGAGTTTTGTAAAAATTGTTAGTTTTTTAAAATCATGTTTTTCATTTTTTAATTTTAATATTATCCTTTTAGTGAAGTGATTTTGATCAGTGGGGCAAAGAAGATCAGGTTTAGCAATTTTCCTGCCCAGCAGGGCCCTGTTTGCCCTCTCTGCAGCTCCCCTTCCTTCGATTTGCACAGTCCTCTCCAGCACTAGCAGCAGAACGGGAAATCACAGGCGGTGGGAATGCAGGAAGAGCGTGAGAGGGCAGTGAAGGGTGTACAGTCGATTCAAACTGCTCACATCCTATGGGTTCTGTCTTTTCTTTCTTCCCATTGCTTCTAGATCAGTGTATCCCTAATTCCCATACTGACCTTCAGCTTCCTCCAAGTCCTGCTGTTCTATGGCTTCCGTTTAGAATAATAAGCGATGACTGCTCAGCAGTGTTGGGTCATGTGTTGATGCTAGACTTTGTCCAAGCCCGAGAACTTTCATCTTTCAGGGTGGAGAGCTTTCTCTGGGAGAAGGATTCACATCCCAGCAGTTTGAATGCCGCCACTCGGTACTTCATGGACATGATGTTGTACAGGATGGGGTTGATGGCAGCACTGAGGTAGAAGAGGACAAATGACACGAGGTTGCAGTACTGGCTGATCTGAGCAATTTCCAGGGAGCCAGGCTCAAAAGATTTGGAAAATAAGTATCTTCCTACGTGGAAGGGCAGCCAGCAGAGGATGAAAGCAAACACCACTACAGCTACAAGGACGATAAGAGAGATCATCAGTTCAGGAAATGTTGCAACAAAAAAAATTCTACTTTTAAGACTTAGTTTTGTTTTAATCACATATGCCATGGCCACTGAGAAACACTATGTTCTGCTCTTGTCATAGAGCAACGGGGACTCTGCTCTTGCCCAATCCTTCATTCTAACTGAGACTGAGACATTCCAAGCAAGTTTGACAATCCTACTGTTGTTTTACCCCCAGGCATTTCTATTTAAGGATTTGTTTGCTTATTTTGTGACTGAGGTGACACATTGACTCAACTGATAGCCAGTTTGTTCCCAATAACTCACCATTTTACTGTGCTAGACACAACACAAACATGCTGCATTACAGTTGAACTCAACCATACCTGTGAACTAGAGTTTCCCAGGGCACTCTATTTTTCATAAATACAGATTTCTTGGATTATTATAGACTCAGTAAATTAAAATTTTGAAAAGGAGATGAGGACACCTGCCTTCTCTGTCTCTCTGTCTTTCTTTCCCTTCCTTTGTTCCTTCCTTCCTTCTTTCCATCCTTTCATATTATGTCTTGATATGGTCTTTGCTAACACCCTAACCTCCTGAATAGTTGAGTCTACAGGTATGTGCCACTACATCATATTTTCAGCTTTGTAGGTGATTGGGTATGCAGTTGGAATTAAGAACCACTGAGATGGATGTCACAGTATTTAGCAGGTCTGAAAGGTCATTCAACCAACCAACATTAATTATCCTCCATCCAAGTCTTTATTTTGCCCATATTTTTTAAAAGACTTCATTTTTTATTAAGTTTTTAAAATTCAGAAACCAGAAGAAGGATAATCAAAAAAGTGTTTTAGCCCTGCTATCACATTAGTAATTTCCTTGTCAAGGAAAAATCAACATTGATGAAGAATTTAATGGCTTTAAAAATTGGAGTAAATTACTAAACGTATCCTCAAAACTAAGTTGCATGGTAACAACTGAACGGCCATGGCAGCAGTGTGAACTCATATGTAAGAGTTCAGAGTCCCCTAGAGGATACAAATAGGGTTGCCATTTATGAGCCGTAGTGGGAGAATCAGTGGTCTAGAAAATAAGATCTGACATTCCTTGAATAAACTCTGTAACTGTAGTGAACAGGGTCTAAGAATTATGTAATTGTAAATATGGGATCATTCTAGAATAAGTTCTAAGAAACATTAAATACATCAATAAATATGAAATACAGATCATAGTGTTCAAATAATAAAATATAGACTCTAACTTTTAAAAAGTCAGTAAAATTAGTATTTTGCCTGCACCAAAACACATTTGTATTACTTTGTCTGTACCAAACACATATCCTTAAAGAAGCTGATTCCATGGGATAAATACTTGGCACCCTTTACTCGAGCTGCTGCACACAGGAGCTCCGGGAGGGCCGTCGGAGCAGGGTGGTAAGTCCTACCAGCTTCCTGGTCTGCTTCTCTCCTGCTCGGGTTCGGCCTGTCCTAGCTTGTCCTGCCTTCCCCAAGCCTATGCCACCGGGAGAGACAGGCAATCCGCAAAATAAATAAAAGGAGACCCAGCACTGATTTGTCTCTGACTTTCTTAGAAAGCCACATAAACAGCAGCCAAATAAATGGAGTTGATCCAATTATTTGAAAAACTTCAGGGCAGAAAACAAATCATATTGTTGAAATAAAATGAATAATCTCTAACAAAAGCACGTTTTCAGTTACATTCACCACCGCATACTTTCGCCACCTGATGCTTCTTTTCTTCATATAACTTTCTGTCCACGAGCCCGACCTGAGGCAGGCACCTTAACGTCGCCTCTACCACTCAAGAGACAAGACTTTCCCCAAGCATCTTAGTTTCGAAGCAAGTTTCTGGGCTCATAAAACTCATTTTGGGGAAATAATCGAACCATGATGAAGAGAAAGAAGATACAGGAAGAGACAGAGAGAGGAAAGACCCCAAATGAAAGAGTCCCCACAACGTGCGGAGTAGAGTTGAGAGACCCCAAGAGCCTGGAGCCAGAGCACGCGAGCGCGAGCATCACAGGGACAGAGACGGGCGCGCGGGGAGGGAGGGAGACTCACCCAGCATCTTCACGGTTTGCCGGTGGTTCTGCTCCCTGAGCGAGGCGCTCACCGCCGCGTCGCCGCGCCTCCGCCGCCACAGCTTCCTGCCGATGAGGCTGTAGAGCACGGTGAGGCAGAAGACGGGCAGGAAGAAGAAGACGCTGGACACCCACACCATGACGGTGAGCAGCCCGGAGCGCACGGCGAACTCCGTGGGGCGGCACTCGCTGGTGTCCCGAGGGTCGGTGCCGTTCTCGTGCTCCACGCCGACAAGCACGAAGATGGGCCCGGCGCTGCAGAAGGCCAAGGCCCAGATGACCAGGATGACCAGCTTCACCCGGCCCTTGGTGACCACCACCTTGGCGCGCAGCGGGAAGCAGATGGCGAAGTAGCGCTCGACGCTCAGCGCGGTGATGCTGAGCACCGTGGCGTAGGTGCAGCTCTCGCTGACGAACTGGAAGAGTTTGCAGAGCAGGTCGCCGAAGCTCCAGGGCCGGTACTGCCACAGGCGCACGAGGTCGAGGGGCATGCAGAGGAAGATGAGCAGGTCGGAGAAGGCCATGCTCGACAGGTAGAGGTTGGTGGTCGTGCGCAGCTCGCGAAAGCGCGACACCACCAGCATGGTGAGCAGGTTGCCCGCGATGCCCACCGCGAAGAGGGCCACGCAGGCGGCCGTGACGCCGGCCAGCAGCGGCGCGGGGAACAGCGGCAGCGGCTCGTCCGCCAGGGACTCGTTGCCGGCGCGCCCGTCCCAGCCCAGCTCGTCCAGCGAGCGGTTGCGCTCGGGCTCCTCGCTCGGCGTCGCGTTCCACATGCTGCCGGCTCCGGGACGCGACAGCCGGGAGCCTGGGCAGAGCTGACCCGGCGCGGTCCCCGGGGAGCTGGACAGCGCGAGGCAAGAGCGGGCGCGGGCAAGCCGGGGGGGGGGGGGGGGGGGGGGGGGGGGGGGGGGGGGGGGGGGGGGGGGGGGGGGGGGGGGGGGGGGGGGGGGGGGGGGGGGGGGGGGGGGGGGGGGGGGGGGGGGGGGGGGGGGGGGGGGGGAGCAGAGCGGGCGGGAAGGGGCCCTGGGAGAAGCGCTGGGAGGGCGGGAGACCGGAGCGAGCGGGAGACGCAGCGGCCGCTCTCCCTCCCCTCCGCAGCCCCGGCCCCCGGCCCGCCTCCCGCCGCCGCGGCTCGCACGCCCGCCTGTCACCGAACCCGGCGCGCGCTTCCCGGAGCGTCCGCGCCAGCGGGCTCCGCAGGGAGGGGCGCGGGGAAGCTGTCGGGCGGGAGCTCTGTCCTGAGCCCAGGGCGTTAGTGTGGCCGGGAAGAACGGGCCACGCCAGCGACGGGGCGGGGACGGTGGTGGCAGAGGGAAGGGTGCTCTCCAGTCACCGGGACCCGAGTGCTGCAAGAAGGGCTGTGGGTGACTGCGGACCCGGGGGGAGGAAAAGCTAGAAGGCCCATCCCGGTGGACAGTGTGTGTGTGTGTGTGTGTGTCAGAGAGAGCGGGGGAAGAGAGAGAGAGGGAGAGGCAGAGGGAGAGGCAGAGGGAGAGGGGGACCTTATGTTTGTAATCTGACCAAAGAAGACAGGCGCGTGGCTGGGAAGAGCCTCACACAGTGTGGGACAAACCATCTTAGTGGAGAGAAATAAACTAAGAGATGTGACCGTGTGTCCAGTGTCCCACAGCAAGGCGGGGGCTCGAAGACCCCAGTGGAATCACCTAAGCGGCTTGGACTTCTGAGTGCGTTAGGGGCCAGAAGAATGAATAATCGTGCTTTGAGTCGCAGTCCCGTAGTTCCTCCAACTTGGTCTCGGCAGGGCGCACTCGGTGCAGAAGATCCCTTTGATGCAAACTGCGGAGGAGGCAGAGCAAGGCGGGAACCGGGGTGCGAGGAGCAAGTAGTAGACAACTGGGGAGGGGCGCGGGGGTGAGGAGGGCGCACGTCGAGGATGCGCGGTTCTCTTTCCCTCGCGCGTTCTCTCTGTCTTTTTAAAGGCGTGATTAAGGTAGATCAGCTGTTTAGTTGCTGTGTTCCCTTGGGTAAGATCTTCTGCCTTCTGAGCTGTAGTTTTTCTTTGAATTCAAGAATCTGTGAGGACCACTGCGAGTGACTTTCAAGTGTGCGGAACACACTAGGCATTGAGTAAGTGAGTTCTGGCTGCCGTCCGGTGTTACGCTCGCTGCTCACAGGTGGCAGCTGCAGCAGGTGGAAGGAGTCGGAGGCTGCCTCTACACTTGGAAGGCCTGCGGCTGTATCCACTACTTAAGACAGGGAGAATCGCAAACCCGGACGGACCGTTGGGCCTCAGCCCTGGGGGACGTGGTCAGAACCACGGCCAGCTCCTGGCCCCTTCCGGCGCAGCTCCTCGGGAGAGCTGCAGCGCTGGTCCTCACTTTTTGTAGCCTTTTGGTTCAGCCCCGCGGAAGCCCAGATGGTTTCTTAACCGCGTCTCTCCGTGTTCATCCGCTCTGGTTTAAACAAGAATCCATTCGTCGCGTGCGAGAGCTTTTCACATACTGGAGTGCGCATGCCTTTCACAGATTTCCACTACCTCAGTTGTTAATCCTTAACAGTCCCAGAGACCCAAGACTGATTTGTGCACAGGCGTATCCAGGATTACACTCAGGAGAGACTGCGTAGGAGAAGGTTCATAAACACAATGCCCTGGTGTATGCACGATCGAATGACTTGGCTGCATTGATGTGTGACAAACGCCCGACCAAACTGACTTAAAATTTTTTATCCCAAAGCACTATTTTAAAATATTACAGATCAAACTACCAATGAATAACGAGATTTTTAAAAACTAATAATTGATTTTGCTAATGCCTTGCCTGTTATCAATAGGTTTATGTGTATGGACATAGAAAATACTTAAGGAAGTTACTATCCAAGAACAAAAAACGGAAGGAAACTTTAGGAGCTGTTTTAGTGTGTACAGTGCTGAAGCTCTGGCTGACAGATGGAAAAGAGGAAAAGCCACTCAAAAAAAATTATGATAAAATGTATATACAAGTTTCTCTTAATGCATTGAAAAGAAAGTTTTGTGCTCATATTAGTTTGTTTCTTTGTAAGAATATTTTTGTCAACATCTTGTACTCTGAGTAATTACTTTGAAGATAATGATACACGTGTATTAGCTATAGTTCTTGTCATAGTTATGAAGTTTTGCTTTATTTTTTTATAAAATTAAAAAAATTTTCATGTTAACTAAAATTGCCAGCTGTTTAACTGCACTCAACCATTTCCTAAAATATCTACAAATTTGCATTGTATGATCAAGAAGTAGTGATTACTACTGAAATAGATAATATTTTAAAATATATAAAACTATCCTTAAATATATGATAAGGACTAGGAATAACAAGATAAGTAAAATATAGACAGGTCAAGGATTTATAAACTTATAGACCGGCAAGAATAGTACCATTAGATAAATAATTCTAGTACAGTGATGATAGGCACACTTAAAGATGCCCGTATAACGAGTTCTACTAGAATAAAGAGATTCAGAGAACTACATAGAGATTATAGGGAAGGCTCTTCAGAGGGACTGGCATCTGTGCTAGATCTTGAAAACTTGAGTTCTGTTGGAGGAAGCAAAACATGTTCCACTGGTTAGACAAGGGACACAGAAGCACTGTGGAGTGAAAAACCCTAATATGGTTTGTCCTCAATGGTGTAAGAGGTATTATTACGGACTCATAGATTTTACAGAGTCAATGCCTAATAATCAATTATCTTTTTTCTTTCTGATACTTACAGGATTCCATATTTGGCCAAAGATATCCCTTCAAGCTGGGTCCAGAGTCCTTTAAGCATAACTCAGATTTTGAGGATTTCTTTGTTTCATGACACAATGAGATGACCAGAGCTCACTTTGTAAATGTCCTACTCTAGACCTAGAGGGAAGCTATTGCTTCAGGACTCTCTGGTACCTTTTATGGGGGAATTTGGAGACCTAAATTTGGGCAGTAGGGGTGGTGGTTATTAGCCCTAAGGCAAATGGACCAGATTCCTTCCATAGACAGAGCTGGGAAATCTGTGTGGGTTTTCTTTTGCTTTATGAAATCATGAGATGATTATGATGACACAGTAGACAAATCAGACACAGATGAGCAGACGATAAAACCAGTGTCACCAATGTGATGTCCTGGGAAGAACACAGTATCACTCACACAGCATTCCCTTTAGAAGGCAAACCCTTACCCTAATCACAGAGAAGCACCAGAACACTCAAAATGAGGATAAATCTACTAAAAAATTCCTCAGAAACAGTCAATATTGTATAAGACAAAAAGAAAGACTGAGAAAATAACCAAAGAGACATAACAACTAAATGATATTTTCAGTCTTAGACTGGATCCTAATCGCCTAGAAGAACATTATTGTGTTGGCATAGTTAGAATACAGATAGGAGATTAGATAGAAGTATTGATTTAGTGTCAAGTTTGATAACTGTGTGCAAGAGGATATTTTTATTTTTAGAAATACACTCAACCATGATTTGTGAAACTTATCCTCAACTATTATGGCAAAAAATCACATGTGTGTAGGGTAGATAGAGTAAATGACAAATAAAATTGGGCAAATTTTTAATAAAAGATTAAGTTGGGAAAATGGTCAAATTATTTTCCTTTTACTATTCTTTTTTATTTTAAAGAAAACAAACAATAACAAAATAATAACAATGAAGACAAAAACAAAACAACACAAAAACAATAAAAAGATACAGGATTTCAAAACAAGATGACAGGAATTAACAATGGTTGTTATATTACATATTGTTATATTCAGCAAAGTTGCTCAGATTACCAGATGTAAGAATGCAAGACTGATCAAACAATTAAGGAGAATAAAAAGTAATAAATAAACATTAGAAATGATACAGAGCTTCACTAAACAAGATGGTAGGAATTCAACAATGGTTGTTATATGTCACATTGTTGTCTTCAGAGTAGTTGTTCAGATTAACAGATATAAGCATACAAAATTGGTCAATAAAAAATTTAAGCAATAACTGTTCCTTTCAATAAACCAATAGACATCATGCACCCATGTTTATAGCAGTGCAACTTGTCATAGCTAAATCTTGGAAACAACCCAAATGCCCATCAAATGAGAAATGGATATAAAAGATGTGATATTTTTATACAGTGGAGTATTACTCACCTTTTACTATTCTTATAACTTTTCTGTAAATTTGAATTTCCAAACAAAAAGCTTAAGTCATAAATTTCTACAGATACTTTCAATTACACTTCCAATAACATTTAACTCCTTTGATTTTATACTAAAACTGAATTTTTTATTTTAAGAGAAAAAACAAAAACAAGACAGAACTTCAAAACAAGATGATATGAAATTAATGATTATTACATTGCATATTGTTGTCTTCAGAGTAGTTCTTTTTTAACAGTATGAGCATAGTATCTTACAATGTGCACAAATTTTTTCAAACTAATAACATCAGCTTGCTCACTAATAATAAAATTGACAAATGAAGTTAGAGCTTTTCTTGTAGTTCTCTTGGGTCCTTGAAATATATCCTACTAACTTTGTACAACTTTTGTGATAAAAAGTGACTTGAAAGGTTACCTTTTATGTGTGACAATATTACTGATTTAGTGTATGATTAATTAATTTGCTATTTTTGTTTGAAAAATTATTTTATAATTTAATTTTGAATATATAAGACATTTACATTTTTATGACCTCTAAGCAAAGCATGGTTCTAAATTTAAGAATAAACCAAACTATATTAAGGAAAATGTTACTCTCTACATATTCCCAAGTACATACCATTTAAAACATTTAATTTCTCAGAAAAGTTTCAGGATAAAAAATCAACATACAAAAATGTAATATTTTCCTATACTAATTATGAACTTGCTGAAAAA
Source organism: Dinomys branickii (assembly GCA_004027595.1). Lineage (NCBI taxonomy): Eukaryota > Metazoa > Chordata > Mammalia > Rodentia > Dinomyidae > Dinomys > Dinomys branickii. The sequence continues at coordinate 54,615 of PVLD010010861.1, read as the reverse complement.
GAAATCAAGAAAGCAATCCTAATTACAAGCTATAAATAAGGAATAAATTTAACCAAGAAAGTGAAAGAACTCTATAATAAAAATTATAAGACATTGATGAAAAAATTATAGAAGACACATACAAAATTGAAACTTAAGGACTGAGGATGTAGCTCAGTGGCACAAGCACCTGCCTAGCAAGCACAAGGTCCTGAGTTCTATTCTCAATACCAAAAAAAAAAAAAAACATAGCCCATGTTCATGGATTGGAAAAAATAATATTGTAAAAAGGACCATACTATCCAAAGTGAACAACAGACAATCCCCATCAAAATATCAATGACATTCTTCACAGAAATAGAAAAAATAATCACAAAATTCACATGTAATCACAAAAGACTTAGAATGGTTAAAGTAATCTTGAGCAAAAACGCAAAAAACAAAACAAAATCAAAATCCAAAAAAACATATCAAAATCCAAAAAGCAATTCCTGACTTCATAATATAATGCAATGCTGTTGTAAGTTAAACAGTATGATACTGACATAAAAAACAACGCTGAGACCAGTGGAACCAAACAGTGAACCCAGTAATTAATCCATGTGCATACAACCTTCTAATTTTTGACAAAAGTGCCAAGGACATAGAGTAGAGCAAAGACAGTCTCTTCAGTGGATGATGCCGGCACATATGGAAAAGAATGAAAATAGATCTCAGCATCTGCTTCCCACAAAAATCAACTCAGAATGTATGAAAGACCCAGTGTAAGACTGAGTATATGAAACTGCTACAAGAACGTGTAGTGCAAACACTTTAAAGTATTAGTGAAGACAAAGAATTTTTGGGTAGGACCCCCAAAACAGGAACCCAAAGTAAAAAGAAAAATTATATAATGGCATTACACCAAACCAAGAAGCTTCTGTACAAGGAAGCAATCAATAGAGTTAAGAGGCAATCTAGGAAATGACAGAAAACATTTTCAGACTATTCATCGGACAAGGTAATAACATCCAGAATATACAAGGAACTAACAATCCAAGTTAAAAATGGGCTAAAGATCAGAATAGACATTCTCAAAAGACATACAAATGACCAACCACAAATATACAAATATCACTAGTCATCAGGCAAATGCAAATGCAAACCACAATGCAATAGATGCCCTCTCACCCTAGTTAAAATTACTATTTTTTTTTTTCCGGTACCAGGGATCGAACTGAGGACCTTGTGCTTGCCAGGCAAGTGCTTATGCCACTGAGCTATACCCCCAGCCCCTTCCCTAGTTAAAATGAGTATTATCCCAAATTCAAAAATAACACATGCTGGCAGGAAGGCAGAAAAGTGGAATTCCTATACACTCTTTGTGGAAATGCAAATTAGTGTAGTCATTATGGAAGACAGTACAGAGATTTCTTAATACATAAAAATAGAACTACCATATGATCCAGCAATCCCACTACTGCATACATGTCTAAAGAAAATGAAATCATACCAAAGAGATACTTGCATTCCCAAGTACCGCTATGATTAATGGCATCACTACTCATGATAACAAAGGTATGGAATCAATGAAGGTGTCTAAAATTGAATGAATGGGTAAGGCCCATGTGGTACATAGGTACAATGAAATATTATTCAGCCACAAGAAGAATGAAAACTGTCGTTTGCAACAATATGGATGGTACTAGGGGGCATTATGTTAAGAATATCATACATTTGCACTCCTTTGTGGAAAATAAATGCTGATCTCATAAAATAGAGTGGGACAGTGGTCATGAGGACTGGGAAGGAAAAACGGGAGAGGAATGGAAAGAAGCTTGGTGAGGAGCACCATACCCAGGGAGACGGAATTAGTTCTAGTTCTCTACAGCACAGTGGGTTATTGTTGCTTCTTATGTATGTTGTTTTTCAAAAGGACTAGAAAAAGAGTATCTAGAAAGTATCTAGAAATGATTAACGCTTGAGATGAAAGTAATTATGTGTGTGTGCATGTGCATGTGGGGTGTGTGTGTGTGTGTGTGTGTGTGTGTGTGTGTGTGATATCTACATAAAAGCTAGTATGCTAGATTCATCCAATTGAGACTGTAATGTATTCCAGACAAATATATCTATACTAAATATCTACAAAATTTTTGATTATTGTTATTTTCTAAATAATACATTATAACATCTATTTATATATATATTCGTCTTGTACCATGTATTATAAGTAATCTAGAGATGATTGAAAGTATATGGGAGAATGTACATAGCTTATATAGAAACATGTTATTTTATATAAGGGACTTGAGCATTTGCAGATTTTGGGTTCATAAACAATCCTGGGTCAAATCCTCCATGGATACCGACAGATTGTTGCATACCACATACAATATATTCTACAGTGTAAATACACTGGATAGTCCTTTCATTTTAACATTATATCCTGGGATTTACCACATCATTGTTCTTTTTTATTAAACTCCATCTAGGAAAAGTTGTATATTTTCCATTATGGAGACCAGTTCACTGATTGATATTTATATGCGTGAGGGTGAGTTAGGGTGGACACTCTGGAAATTAATTCAAAGGGGAAAATGCATATGGGAAAGAAGTTTATACCCTCAACAGATAGGTTCTGCCTCGGGTTTTCCCCCTTCTCTTTTGCAGTCCAGGAGCTTGTCTTAATCTCTTCCTTCACTGCTTTGGTAGAGGGGAACTTTATAGCCAGTTCCAACAGTCAAGCAGAAGTCCAGTGGGGCCAGACTGAGTTGGAAAAAGCCAGCCCTCTGAGCAGGGCCAGTGAGATTCCTGGAGAATCTGCATTACACCCAGCAGCCAGCCACATGAACAGGATCATGCAGTACTCGTTCAAGAATTTTCTGCAGTATCCCTTTCCTTCCCAAATAAATTCCAGTTCTCTCAGGTAAACATTTCAGGACAAACTATGTGAGGTGGTGACTGTGAATGTTGCCAATTTGAAATTAAGTTAGCACAAATATGTTATGCACCCTCCCCCTTAAACTAAGTCCACCGATGGTTTAAGCTGTGAAGGGCCACATCTCTCTGCTGCTGTTTTCATCGTTTGTTTTTACATGAAAGTACCCCTATATTAACATTCAGTTCCATGTTAGATGACATAAAATTGCAAAATATTTGGTGATTTCCACATAGCATTTTTCTCTTGGTGAAGTAACTTCACAGGTATTCATGGGCTTCAGTCAGAATTGCACCCACACTCTTTTTCCATGTATGTAGTTCCTCATACAGAGAAAGACTGTTTCTGGCAATAATCTTTTATTGCTATACAAAGGGCTGCATATGATATTTATACACATACATGTATAACATAAAACATCTAATATAAAGAGCAAGTATACAGAAATGTACATGGCAGTGTACGGTTCCTTGAATGCACAAAGCACAGAGAATATTGGATCAGGTTCTTTATATAAAAAGTTAGTGTAAAGTAACAGGTGTAAAATCATATTCTTAGAAGTGGGGTCACTAATTCAAGGGCTAAAACCACAGCATGTGTGGTTTTGTTACACGTTGCCACATTACTCTGTATTATATTTCCTCTCCACAAGCATTGGTGAGAGCGAGAGGGTGCTCCTAAGCTATTAGAACAGAGGTTTGCCAACATTTCGGTTTTGTCAGGTGAGAAAGGCTTTCTCAGTGTGTTTTTAGTTTACAGTCTTTTATTTGGAGTAAGTTTAGCATCTTTTTACATGTTTAAAGCCCATTTGCCTTTCTTTTCATGGGAAAAGTTGGGCTATGACTTTTGCCCATTTTTCTATGGGGGGTCATCTCGCACCATCCTACTTATTTTTTGTTTTGTGGTGCGAGGTATGACTCTCAGTCTCCGTCATGCTAAGCACATACTCTGTACACGGCCCTTGCCTTGTGCTGTTTTCTAAAATGGATTTTTAGGAACCCTTTTTATGTTAGGCAGATTTGCCTTTGGAATAATGAAAATTGGAAATGTTTTCCTCTGCTAAGCTCCTGAATTTCAAGGAAATTATAATGCAAATTAACCACTTCCTTCTGAGATCCATTTCCTGTAAACCCTCCATGTGGAGGAGCTGGGTTATAAGCCCGAGTCCTGATAGATCATTTTACTCAGGACCTTGCATTTGCCAGGTAGGACTGTGCCACTGAGCTGTAGCACCAGCCCTGACTGACTGTTTTGTGAGACCAGGTCTCACTACGTAGCTCTGGATGTCCTCGAGCTTGCAGGGATCCTCCTGCCTCAGTCTCCCAAGTGCTACAATGATCATTATGTGCTGCCACACCTGGCTAAGGGCTGCATATTTAAACAAAAAGGAGTAAAAATGATCAAGGTGTATTGTATAAGTGCCAGTTCTCTAAGATGAATGTCATTATTATGGATTGAAAAGAAAAGAATATAAGGAACAGAAAGAAAGCTGCTGTGCTTGCTTGTCTCTTGGTACTTGCTACATCACTGCTTTGCTGCTGTCTGGCATAAATTGTTTCTCCTCTGTGATGCCTCTCTGTCATGCCGCCTTGCCTTTGAGCCCGCCAGCTATGGGCTGAAACCTCCACGAAGTGCAACTTTTGAGTAAAGCTTTGCAGGATGTGTGGCTGCTGGGGGTGGAGGAGACAGCATGGCGGGCAAAGGGAGCAGGTGCAAAGCTTCCTAGGGAGGGAGAGGCGCTTTGTACTGTGTCAGTTCAGCTAAGAACTTCAGAGAGCTTCCACATATGGTTCTTGCCTAAGATGGACCATGAGAAAGATTTGCCTAAAATTTTCAAGGCAGGAGTGAAGCAGCAATCACTTTTTGCTCAGAAGCTTCAAGTTGGGTTAGATGCTGCTGCTTTCCCTGCAGTGACCACGGATCTGCTGCATAAACTCTGTTGACATGAAGCAGCAGCCAGGACCACAGCCCTTCCAGGTCCTGATGTGTGTCTTCCTTCAATTTCTCCATCTCTTGAGCCAGGTAGATGTTTAATGCTGCAAGTAAGGACATACTGGACATAGTTCTCCCGCAGATCACCTACAGCATTGGGGCTAGAGTCTGGAGAAGGTGAGAAGTCACTGCGAGTTCTGAGGAAACACATGAGGGATAAAGGGCATCATTCTTCCTAGCTCCTCCCCAGGGGCTCCATATTGAATTTTCTCTCCCTCAGCTTGTATCTGTCTTTCAGTTCCAACTTCCTGCCTTGTTGACTTCAGAACTAACATCATATGCAAAAGCAAAACTGTGTGTAAACTATATAATCAATTACCTCAATTGCATATGGTCAAATATTTAAAATTAATTTCTTACTTATTATGCTTTATACCTAGATGCCGCCCCCATACACTCTTAGGTGGGGCTTTTGGGAGTGACTGGATCCTGGGTGTGTGTTACTAATTGGTTTAGCATGGATCTGGTGGTAGATGAAGGACTTACTGAGGAGGGAAGATCCACCTTAGGTATGGGGGGCACCAGCTAATAGGCTTGTAGCCTGGATGGATTAGAAAAGGGAAGAAGAAAAGCCTGCTGCCTCCTGCCTGCCCTGCCATGGACTGTTTCTGCTCTGTGATGCCCCCTCTGTCATGCTGCCCACCTGGAAGCAGCTGACTATGGACAGAAACCTCTGCAAACTGTGGTCCAAAATAAACCTCTACCCCTTTAATTTGTGGGTGTTGGGAGTTTTGTTCCAGGAGTGAGAAAGTTACTAATACATTATTCTATATCGCTACTGTTTATGCTTCCTTGATTGAGCTCTTCCATGTATAGCAGGGTAGGATCTGCCTTTTTTTTTTTTTTTGCGGTACTGGGGATCGAACTCAGGACCCTGCGCTTGCTAGGCAAGTGCTTATTCCACTGAGCTATATCCCCAGCCCCAGGATCTGCCTTGAAGGAGAAAAAGTAAGGAGCAGGCCCATGTGGCTACAGTGGGGAGATTTCACAGCAAAGTGATGAGGAAGTGAGTCAAGAGAGCAAATGAGACCAAATGGTGAAGGGTCTTGATGATTGGAGTTATGATTTTGCTTTTACTCTGACTGATGAAGGAAATCACTGAAACATCTGAGTCAGAATTCAACTGACTTATATTGTGATATTATTTTGGCTGCTGATTTAGAGAAAGACTGAAAGGAGGCAAGGGTAGAGGCAGGAAAGCCATTAAGGAAGCTATTTTTAATGGTCTTGGCAAGATATTATGGTGACAAGAGGTGTTGTTGACTTGGACCAGAGCATTAACATGAAGTGGTGAAACAGTTTAATTCTAAATTTCTGAAAGGTAGAGCCTCACGTTCTGTTTATGTTCCAGGAATGCATGTCTTTTGGCCTGTGGAAGTTAAAGTGTGAAGCTCCCATTAGCTGATGTGGGAAGGATTAGAAGTGGAAAATGTTTTTAAAAAAGTTTTCTAATTTAATTTCAGATATATTAGAAAGACATACATATTTGAAATTTAAGTAGAGAATTTTAAAAGGCAGTTGAATATACTTGTATGGAGCTCGGGCTATGAATAAAATTTGGAAGTGACTAGAAATAGGTGTCTAACATCAGGAGGCCAGTTGAGATACCCTGGGAAGTGAATGTAACTTGAAAAGAGATTTAGAATCCTCCAAAGGTTATGGGTCAAGGCACACTAAGGCACTCATAGTAGTCAGGGAAGGAGACATACAATCAGGAGTGTGCTGTGTTATAAGATGGTGAGGACAGGGTATTGAGGGAAAGAGAGAGACCCATTGTCTCAGGTTCTGCTATGGGTCAAGTGAGATGAGGACTGATTTTTCTGATAGCACTTTGGCGGGGAATCCATTTGGTCCAAATGAACATGGGTGTAGATCATTAGAAGACAATGACTACAGACAGCTCAGAGTTTGATTATCAAGGAAAGGAAAACAATAGGATTAGAAGAGGGTATGGAGTAGAGAAAGTTTTTGTACTAAAGGTGTGAGAAATAGCAGTGATTTGTATGCTGTTGGGAGTGAGATGCTATACAGGGGAAAGCTGATATAGTAGAAGGGAGAACCACTAGGGAAATGTTCCAGACAAGAGCTGGATCTAGGAAGGTTGGCTTTGGGGAATATGGCTAATTCTTCCCAGGGAAGATACAGTGATGAATATGTGGGCAGACTTAGGGAGAATACAGCTTGAGGGAATTCTTGATGGTTTCAGCTTTCTTAGAATCTAAAAAATGGAAGTGGGTGTTTGAGGCTAGCAGAGAGGGACACAAAGTGAAATAGTTGCCTAGGAGAGGGCTGGAGGGAGGGTAATATGTGTTGATTGCTGGGCAGCAGTAAGAATCCACTTGAAGTAAATGATCATGTATTTGATATAACACCAGTCAATACAGGTTTTCTCAGTGTTATGTCCGCCTGCATCAGTGCAGAAATGGAGTGACAGGAAAATTTAATTTAACCAAGGTTGTGATTTTGCACAGAACAGATAAAGTACAAGGGAGACAGAGATGCTGAGGTTCTATCAAAGGAAGTAATTAGGATTATTGACCACTGAGTTTAAAGTGGAAAAGAGGAGAAAGGACATGAGGAAGGTAAGGGACTGGGGAAAGATAATTAGACCACTAGATCTTTCCTTGTTTCCAGAGCTCCAAAATGTCTCAAGAGAGACCTTGGGGTAAGTCTTGGTTACTTTTCTTTCATTGCTGAGACAAAATATCTGACACCCAGAATGAAGGAATGAAAGGTTTATTTAGCTCACAGTTTATGGAGGTTTCAGTCCATACTTGGTTGGCTCCAAGGCAGACTGGCACATGCAAAGGGCAAATGTTCACTACGGCAGAAAACAGCAAAGCAACAAGAGCAAGAAGGAGGAATGGCAGCTTGAAGAGCAAGCCTCTTCCTCTCCCTTACATATGCAAACTATACACACCAGGACCAGCGTAGCACTTACACCCAATCAATCATAAACTCTGAAAGCCCGCCCCATGACCGCATGTGGCTTTGGGCGGACACAACTCATAACAGGATGCATCTCTCCCCATTCACTGTTCTTGGTGCTTTTCTAGCTTTTAAATTGATGTTTTCCAGTTTCAGGAAATTTTATTAAATTGTTTTGTATTGCTTGTCTTCCCCTCTATTTTCTTGATTCTCTCTTTTTGAGACCCCATTTATTCTTTTCTTTTTGTTATCCATATCAATTTTTTTATTTTTTAATTTGTTAAATATTTTTTATTTTAAAGATAAAAGAATATAAACTCAAATAACACAAAACAATAAGGAAATACACAAATTATGGGGAAGATAGTAGGGGATTGACATTGAATGCTGTTTTATATAATGTCATCTTCATATTTGTTACTTAGTTATCTCAAAAACAAGGAAGGAAATACACAATTATACAGAAGATAGTAGGGGGTTAACAATGGCTGTTGTATTACATAAATGTTATCTTTGCATTTCTTACCCAGGTATAAATCAGTATAACGTGTAAACGATAAAATAAACACAGAATTATAGAGCAGATATTAAGAAATTAAAAATGGATGCTGCATTACAAAGTGACGTCTTCACTATCGTTATTCAGTCATACAAATGATGGCTCGTTTGATTAATCATATCTCCATCCTCATCTCCATTGTTCTCTCACCCAATCAATCATCTTCACTCTGACAGTAACTGTACTTTTTGGTTTATTTACTTCCTTGGGCTCTCACATTGGGAAGGCACATGGCTGCTTCAAATTATGCTATAACAAACATGGGTGCACTCAAATTACTATGGCACTAGGTGGAAAAGCACCCATTATCAAAGATGGTACATAGGCAGGGAACCAAATACACCATGGTCATACCCGATTGATAAGGCCTCGAGGCCCTCAGGGATCCAATCCAATATGAGGGCTCACGCCGTGGACTGCCAGGGCCCACCTCAATGAGGTGCATCCAGGGGCCCAGTCAAGTTCTCGGGGTTGCCCCCCCGAGCACTGCCAGGCTCTGCCCCAGTGAGGCACTCCCAGGGACCCAACGCAGTCCACGGGGTTGCCCCTGCAGACTTCTGGGTTCTGCCCCAACAAGGCACTCCCGGAGGCCCGGTCGAGTTCTCAGGGTCACCCTGAGCACTGCTGAGCTCCACCCCAGCAAGGCGCTCCCAGGCTCCCAATCCAGTCTGCAGGGTTGTCCCCAAAGACCACTGGGTGCCACCCCAATAAGGCTTCGGAGGCCCGGTCAAGTCCTTGTAGTCACCTCTGAGGAGCACTGGGCTGCGCCCCGCCCCTCTGAGGCACTCCCACGGGCCCAGTCAAGACCACGGGGTCACCCCTGCAGACCTCCAGGTTCCGACCCAACGAGGCGCTCCCAGGGGCCTGGTCTGATCAATCTCCAGTGCTGCCACTCCCTGTCCTTTACAGCTGGGCATTGGGCGCACTTACGATGCTGGGCACAAGTAGCGTGAGGTCTCCCCCACCTGTGCTCACTGAGGTAGTCCAGCGTGTGTGCGAAGTTTAGTTATTAGTTCTAGGAGAGAATTGGAGGATTTTCTCGGGTCTTTTGTGTATGTATGTTGTTGTCTCTTGGACTCCAGGACTGCTGCTTTTTGTGTAATTTCTCACTATGGGTTCATACAAGGTTCATATATGCAAGCAGTATGAAGTCCCTCTTGGTGTTCATATTATTAGTTTAGGGTGAGTCCTGAAGCCAGTGGACTCATCCCGTTTCTGAGCACACGGGCCACCAAGAAGCAAGGTGCTCATAGAGGGACTTCAGGGTGGGAGCTGAAGCCCAGTAACTCAGCCCATGCTTCCTGCTTGGTGTTGGAGTGAGAAGGGCGTGGGGCCGTGTGATCCACCTCCATCTACAGCTCTCTCTTACTGCTGTGCTCCAGTTTCCATTTGTTCTTTGGCTGGATCCCTGGGAATTGCTGAGGCCCTGGGGTTGCTGCCGCTGCTCTCTGCTGCTCTCTGCTGGTAGTTGCTCACACAGTGGAGAGGCAGGAGGCCACAGCCTGGGGGCAGGTGTAGAGCCGGATGTGGTGGGCTGTGTACTGTTTGCTTTGACTCCACCTTGCCTCAGGGCACTGATTAGAAAGGTTGCTGCAGAGTGGGCATTACGGCAGTTGTAACTTCTCATCCTAACACTGGGTTGGACAACACCTCCCATCCGCTGCTGCCTCTTTTCCAGGCTGCACATTCTCCACTGGCTTCGGCCCAGCTCTTGGAACTCTGCTCTCCCCTGGCCAAGTTGGGAGGCTCCTGCGAGCACGGGCCTCTGAAGCCGAAGCTGTGAGTGCCAGAACGAGGGATGGGCCAAGGGTGTGTATAGAATGGTGGGTCCCTTCTTCTCCGCCTTCTCTTCCTCTAACTTACCATGGCAGCGCTCTGGGCTTTTCCTCCGGGAGAGGTCTGGTCTGCTCTTTCTGAGGGCTTCAATTCTCATTTCAGACCCTTCCTGGGTCCAGGGGGCCCACTTCTCTCCCTCTTGTCTCTCTCCTGTTGCTATACGTCAGTGTCTGGGTGGTGATCCTCCGGGAGGATCTTTCTCTGCTGCTTACCTAGTCTCCATCTTCCTGGAAGTCCCAATTTTTTTTATTTCAAAGAGAATAGTAAAAAAAAAAAAGATAGAACAACAGCAAAATACAGACAAAACAAAGCAAGGACATTAAAAATGATACAGGGTTTCAAACCAAATGATAGGGATTAGCAGTGGTTGTTATAATTGGTGTATAGTCCTTGTGACAACATTACATATAGTTATCTTCAGTGAAGTTGCCCAGATTACCAGATGTAGGAATGAAAGATTGACCAAACCATTAAAGGGAGTAAGAAAATAATAATTTAAAAGAACATTAGAGACAATACATAGTTTCACTAGACAGGATGGTAGGAATTCACCAATGGTTGTTATATTGCATATTGTATTCACATAAATTGCCCAGGTTACCAGATATAAGCATGCAAAATTGGTCAAAATATATAGAAAATTTAAGCATTAACTGTTCTCCTCAATAAACCAACAGACATCAGCAGTACAGTTATGCCAGCTATCATATATATATATACACAGAGAGAGAGAGAGAGAGAGAGAAAGTGCTTTAGTACTTTCCTTTTCTTCTTTCCCTCATCCCAGTTGTTCCTTTCTTTGAGCAGTTTCTTTCCCTTTCTTATTATCTATTTTACACTTTGGGTTTTATTTATTCTTTCATGTTCTTACACTAGGGAGACAATAAGATGTTTATACATGTGGGTCCAATTTCTTTCACTTATGAATATGGTCTCTAGTTGCATCCATTTACCTATAAAAGCCTCAAGTTTATCTTTTTTATAGCTGAGTAATACTCCATTGTATAAAAATACTACATTTTTTATCCATTCCTCAGTGGGTTGTGTCCAAGAATTAGCTATGACAAATTCCACTGCTATAAACATGGGTGCACATATATCACTGTGGTATGATGTTTTTAATTCTTCTGGGAACACACCCAGAAGGAGAATAGCTGGATTAAGCGGAACTTCTAATCCTAGTTTTGTGAGGAATCTCCAAACTGACTTCCACAGTGGTTTCACCAATCGACACTCTCACCAGCAGTGGAGAAGGGTTCCTTTCTCCCCACAGCCTCTCCAGCATTTGTCATTAGTTTATTTCTTGATGATAGCTACTCTTTCCGGGGTGAGATGGAATCTCAGTGTTGTTTTAATTTGCATTTCTTGAATGACTAATGATGTTGAACATTTTTTCACATATTAATTCATCATTACTATTTCTTCATCTGAGAAGTGCATATTCATCTCAAATGCCCATATTTGGATTGAGTCTTTGAATTTGGGGGACCTGATTTTTTAAAATTCTTTATATATTCTAGATAGAAATCCTTCGTCTGAGCAGCAGTTGCTAAAATTTTTCCCAATTTGTGGGTTTTCTTTTTACTCTGTTGATGATTTCTTTTGATGGGCAGAAACTTTTCAATAAGATAAGATCCCAGTTGATTCTTTGAATTATTTCTCCTGCAGTTTGGTTTTTGTTCATGAACTCTCTGCATTCCCCTATATCTTTGAGATTTTTACCTACTTTCTCTTCCAGTAGATTCAGTCTTTCTGTTTTGATATTTAGATCTTTGATGCATTTTGACTTTAGGGTGATAGGCCTGAGTCTAGTTTTAGTCTTTGGCATGTGGAAAGCCAGTTTTTCCAGCACCATTTGTTAAAGAGTCTATCTTTCTTCCAGTGAACATGTTTGGCCTCTTTGTCAAAAATAAGATGGCTGAGTGTATTTGTAGCTGTGTCTGTACATTCTAATCTGTTCCACTGATCATCAAGTCCGTTTTTGTGCCAGTACCATGCTGATTTTATCACAGTAGTTTTGTAATATAATTGCAAGAAGCTGGGCATGGTGGCACGCACCTGTTATCCCAGCACGTGGGAGGCTGAAGCAGGAGGATTGTTATGAGTTCAAGACCAGCCTGGGCTGCAAAGTGAGCTCAAGGCCAGCTTGAACTTCATAACAAGACCCTGCTTCAAAAAACACACAAAAAAAGATATAATTTCAAGTCAGGGATTGTGATACCTCCTGCCTTTCTTTTGTTTCCCAGGATTGCTTTCGCTATTCTAGGTCTCTTTTGGTTCCAGATAAATTTTAGGAATGTTTTTTCTAGATCTGTGAGGTATACTAACAGTATTTTAATTGGGATTACATTGAATCTGTACAACAATTTTGGGAGTATGGCCATTTTCACAGTGTTGGTTCTTCCTATTCATGAGCAAGGAATATCTTTCCATTTTCTGAAATCTTTGATCTCTTTTTTCAGAGTATTGTAATTTTCACTGTATAGATCTTTTACTTCTTTTGTTTGATTGATTCCTAAGTATTTCGTTTTTTTAGATGCTATTATGAAATGTGTGGTCTCTGTAATTTCTCACTCTGTTTTTTGTTTGTGTACAGGAATGCTATTGATTTTTGCATATTGACTTTGTATCCAGCTATGCCACTGAATTTGGTTATTAAATCCATAAGCTTTTTGGTGGGGTTTTTGGAGACCCCATTTTTTCTTATGTTGAACCTCCAAATAGATCTGTGTTTTTTCTTGTCTCCATTCTTTCTTATTTCATGAAGGCAGTGTCATCTGTAGTGCTCTGTAAATACTATTTATAACTGTTTAATAATTTTTCATCTGCATGGCCTGTTTTTGTGAAGCTCTTTATATGATCCCAAGCTTTAGCTTTAATCAGTATTTTGCAAATTTGTTTCATGTACTGTACCAACTTTTGCAAATGTATTTTTAATACATCACTTGAATTTGAATTTGAATTATAATATTTTGACATGCATCCTCTCTAAAGTTTGAAAATTGATTTAAAAGATTGATTTAGGTGCTGCCTCTCCATGGGGCCCTGTACCCTTCTAATCCATCATACTTTGTCTCTTATTTTTCTGTATTTGCAGTTTAGATTTCTTGCCTTATAATTTTAATAACACTCATAAATATCCAAAACTTCCTAATTTTTCTTCCTTGGCAAAATACCAACCCTCAATAATACCAGAAGTCTCTTATCTCTTTACTTATATCCCTTTTCTCTGCTGAATTAACTCTTCTGTATCACTCAGATCTAACCTCAGCCACAAGTTCTACAAGAGGACTTCTCTATACAGGTCTATAAGTATGTGCTATGGCACAACTGTTTCATTTTTGTGGTTCTTTGATCAATACCTGTCTTGCGTTAGAGTCTACTGAATTCCCACCCTCTGGAGAGTTCCTGGCACATACTATTACAGAAAACAGATCAAATACAGGAAGAAATGGCACAAACAGGCTTTAGGAGGTAGTTTTTTTACACCAGTGGGCCTGACTGAGATCTCTCTCCCAAAGAGCCAGAGTCCTGCCCAACAGGGTCCTGGGACTTCTATAGGGAGGGCAAATGGGGAGGTACAAAGGCAGATTTAGTGCACTTGATTGGAGGGTTGGGTGACATCATGGGCTGCTAAGGGAGTTTAAAGCATCTCAAGTTACATTGCAACACCATCAGCTAAACAAGCATGAGTTACACAAAGGAAAAAGTGTCCCATTATATTTGAAGTTACATTGCAAGGCCATCAGTTACACAAAGCCAGTAAAGACAAGGGTTTATACAAAGGAAGGATATTCTATTATCAAGCCTACCAGACATGTCCACTTGGTCTTGGTTGGCATCGTAGGCAGACTTTTATTTAAAGTTTTTAATTTCTACCTTCAATGCTACTACTATGTATTCAATGTATGTTAGCTGAAAGAATCACGGAATAGTATATACATTGTTTCTATGAATTCAATATGAATGGTTTAAACTTTAAGTAAAATTGTGTTATTATCTAGCTATACTGAATGGTATCAGGAAGAATACAATTAAATAGCCTGTGTAAATCTTCGTAAGAGAATTTCATGAGAATATTAGACTTCTGCAATTTTAGCCTACACTTTCACATATATAACACGGCTAATTGTATATTTTGTAAAGGCAGTTACTTCAAACTCACTACCTTTTGATACCTAAACACTAGTTTATTTAACATAATATGGTATGTAATATTCAAATAATTCTTAATCATTTGTATACTCTGTTTTGTCAAGCCTATTGATACCATCCTTTCACTTCTCATTTGATGGTTGCTTTTTTAAAGGTGAAGGAAGACTAAACCTCACATAAGTACAAAGATGACCATCATATCATTTAGGTAAAACTTTAAAAATACAATAATAGCTCTACAAGGCAAGATTTGACTTATAAGCAAAGGTAAGTAATAGTGAGAAGTACAGTTCAAAGAGGAAGGAACAGCCAGGTACAGTGGCACACTCCCGTAATCCCAGTGATGAGGGAGGCTGCGGCTGCCTGATGGCAAGCTGGAGGCCATCTTGGGCAGCTTAGCAAGATGCTGTCTCAGAATAAAAATAAAAGGGCTTGGGGTGTCACTCAGTGGTAGAACATCTCCAGTACCACAAAAAGGGGGAAGTGGATTTATTGAAAAAATATTAGATAAGCCATAGACTTGCCAGGAAGATTAGGAAACAGGCCAGAGGAAGGCAGATAGGCAGCAGGGAACACTGTGGTCAAAACCAGACCCTGGAAAGCTAAGAGACTGCGCGCCTGTAATCCCAGCACTCAGGAGGCTGAGGTAGGAAGACCATCGCAAGTTTGAGGACAACCTGGCTACAAAGTGAGTTCAAGACCAGACCCTGTCTCAAAAAAAAAAGACCCTGGAATCAAGTGGATGAGGACACCGTTGCTGCTCCACGGCATCTGGGACCCCGGAGGACAAAACCTCTGGCAGCACGGAGTGGCTGCTGGGCTTGCCCTGGATGCTGATGTGGCTGCAGAACCAATGCCACAGCCAGAATGGGTTCTCCATGGTCACAACTTCCACCGGTCACAAATTGCAGACTATCTGTGTCTCACTTACCAATGCTTCACCTTTTGCTCCACTCCAGCTACAAGGAGGCTGGCAAGTAAAGATGTGGCCTCCTGCGGGCTTGTAGAATGGGCAGAGAGCTTTGCTCCTCATCACAATTTAGGCGAGTGTGTTCAATAATGCAGAATGGATTCAGATTGTACATAGTAACCCCCACAATCAGGTCACGATAGGGGAAGTATTGAAGTAATTACAAAATTATGATGCAACTCTGCATAGAAATGTTAAGTGATCATTAAAAGAGTTTTGATCAGTGTTTAGTAATATAGACTACATTATTTGTTTAAAATAGCATATACAGCTAGATAGTGATTACTTTTACATATTATGTCCATTCTGAAAATGGATCTATAGGTTGCTTCCACCTTTGTCTACTGTGAATAAGGTTGCTTTGAACATTGTACAAATATCTGTTTTACTCCCTGCTGTCAATTTTTTCTGGTGTAGACTCAGAATTAATATTACTGAGTCATATGGTAATTTTATTTTTAATCTTTAGAAACTACCATATGGTGTTCCACAGCAGCATAATTTTATATGTCTGTAGCGCACAAGGGCTCAGGTTTCTGGACAACCCACCAATACTTTCTGTTTTATTTTTTATTTATTTGTTTTTGTCTTTGTTTACAAGTAATAGTCATCTTAATGGGTGTGATATGGCATCTCATTGTGGCTTTGATAGCATTTACATCTTGATTAGTGGTCTTGACTATTCAGATATCTATTTTGGAGAAATTTCTGCTCAAGTTCTTTGCCTATTTTAAAAATTGAGTTGTTTGTTTCTTTTATTATTGAATTTTGCCTGTCATTCTTGATGTTTTCTTCTTCCCAATTCATCTTTTAAAGACTGTGAAAGCATTAGAAAATAAATGCAAAAGAGTAAAAAGTAGTATTCCACTTTAATGGGTATAATTATTACATCTGGTTCTACATAAGCAAGGCAGTTTCTAAGTGTCTCGACAGATGGTATACAGGAAATGAGCTTTGTTGATAGGGTTACAACAAATTCCATTAAATTAACAATTCTACTTAGCAGATGTCTTCAACAGTTGGTGTCCTTCTGAAGCTAATTTATAGCAGAGACATTTTCTTTTAGTATTTGCCACTTGTAGTGTGTTTGGACCTGGAAACCTGAGATTTTCTTCCAACTATTACCCTGGTGTGCTGGTGGTAGTTTGTTTCAGGACTCAAGGGGTGAGAAGATGGTGAAATAGAGAAGCTTTATCTGACAAAAGCCACAAGAGCAGGTAGATCATTTATAAATAAAAATGTTTTGCAAAGAGGTCATGTGTATATAAGTTTCTCTTATAAAAATGAACAATGTACCCTAAGGCTATTTTGCTACTGATTACAAAAAATATTAATTTTAATGAAAGTTTAGTCTCATAAGTATTTTTAATTTCACCAACCTCACTAAAATAGAATTCAACTTATAGCTGTTAAAATTACCTTTGTCAGACTTTCTGATAATCAGTAGCTCTCAGAACAGCTAAAAAATACAAACAAATCTATGATTTGGGAAATTCAATTTTATTGTATGAAAATATTATTTAATGTGATATTGTGATTATATATCAAAATATTTTATTCCAGGAAGACTTTCAAGTGCTTTGAAAACCAGAAATTAATATTTTGTTCCATAAAGCCTTTCCAAGAACATTAGAAACCAGAATTTTTTCTCTTTACAAATTAGGGAACACTCTTTGCGGGAAGGCTAATGAGAAAAGACAACAGGAAATAGAAACTGTGTGGAGGATGCGAACAAAACCGTCCAGTCCACATCACATGTTGGATATTTATTACTGTAAGACTCAGCATCATCTCAAGCACTTCGTATGTCTAAAGCAAATTCAACGTCTCCAACCTGTGGGATGCTCTAGAATTTGCCTCTTATCTCCATTCCTAATTGCAGCCACCTAATTCTAGTCCCTGCTCAGCAACTGTGCAGATGACACGTTCTTAACCACAAAAGTCTAGCAAAATCTAACCTAATTTTTGCTTGCATCTTTACCCTTTCTACATAAAACATTTAGGTATCAAGCCTATTAAATTTTGACAATTATTGAGTTCTCATAATGTCTTTGTTCTTCCCTATTCTACAAGGCAGCTCTACTCCATAGATGACCTTATCCACTTTTTTTTTTTTTTTGGCGGTACTGGGGATTGAACTCAGGACCCTGCGCTTGCTAGGCAACCGCTTATTCCACTGAGCTATATTCCCAGCCCCTATCCACTTTTCTTGCTGACTTTTGCCACCTCTGCTGTCTGCATTCAAATTCCAGCCATGGAAGTCCCGGTCCATTTTCTGGTCTAAATTCCTGTGGTTCTCAGAGTGTGAGTTTCTCAGTTTACTTTTGGATTATGTGCTGTTTCTGTAACTGAATACCTATGGGCCGCTCTTTCAACTGCAATATAACCATCTTGAAGATAGTTTAAACATTTCACATCCCATTCAATTCACCTGGGGGTCCGCCACTTCTTACCACACATGGTGGATCCTGCCTCCAAATCCCCTGCAGAACTACTGCAATAGCCAAGAGACGGGTCTCCCTCTGTCTTTTCTGCCTGTTCCACAACCTCTATGCCATAAGCTTGTGATCTTTTGAAAATATGATCTAATGCTGATACTTCTTGTGTCAAAGTCATTCAGTGGCCCTTCCTGGTTCTTAGGCCCAGGAGGGCTGCCGTGTTTGGCCAGGGTCATCTGGAAAATGAGTTTTCTAGGCCAAGGGATTCAACTCAGAACTCTCTTCCTCTTACTGTGTAACCATGACCCAATGGTTGTCTTCCCATTTTCCCCATTAGGTTATTTTCCTAGGATAGAAGAGGCTTGTATTTGTACATATTTATGTAAGTGTTTAATGCCCATCTCCCTGACTGGGGTGTAAGGCTCATGTGAGTAGGGTAAAGTCTTTTTAAAAGTTCATTGTCATCTAGGACTTAATAGATGCTTAATAAATGTTCATTAAATAAATGAATACATATTTTTTATATTGAGGTGGTCTCTCCAAGCCTAAAACTTCTCTTCAGGACTCCATGAAGACTGCTCCCTACCTCCAGTACAATATGAAAATTCAAAACACTGGACTTACGTATAGTGATAAATGGTTTATATGAATATATAATACAAATGTTTGTAGTTTCAGATAGTATAAGGAAAAGATATTTTTCTTTCATTAATTTCATCTGCAAAATATAAGACAATTAGTTACTTAGGAAAAAAACTACATAAACCCCAAAGCTGCAGAATTTAAATTAGGCTACATTATTTCATGGAAAGGTAGATTTAACTGACTGATCATTTCAGACTACAAATTCATTTGAA
Source organism: Dinomys branickii (assembly GCA_004027595.1). Classification (NCBI taxonomy): domain Eukaryota; kingdom Metazoa; phylum Chordata; class Mammalia; order Rodentia; family Dinomyidae; genus Dinomys; species Dinomys branickii. The sequence continues at coordinate 35,984 of PVLD010010861.1, read as the reverse complement.
ACTATAAGTGTATCGATAATGGCCTGATCACACACAGATCTTCTCTGCTAACAGAGAATTCTGTTTGTTATATAACAAACTATATATGCAAAATGTATTAATACTTTCTGCAGCCATGGTATGCTGGTAAATCTTTAATAATCAGACATTCGGGGATAAAAACCCAGAAACTTCAATTTGTAAGATTTTGCCCATTTCTGAGGTAACTACTCCTATTGTGGTCAATTCCCACCGTCAGGAAAGTTACTGAAGGCAGAATTTGAAAGCAATGCTTACAGCTGTCTTTTGCAAGTCAGTATGGATAGGTTCGAGAACCCCTTTGCTGGGTGAATCGGTTGGGAAAAATGATTCACTTTTGGATTGTTATCCTATGTAAACTATGTGGCCTAATTGGAGTCATAGAGGTAAGGGGAAATTGGTTATCTTCATTATGAAGAAAACAAACTTGATTTCAGCATTCATACATCCTATAGGTTTACTAAACCAATTTTCCAGGCAGAGATTGACTCAAGGATGGACATTTGACCCAACTCTGGCCAGTGAAACAGGAGGGAAAGTGTACTGAGGGACATCTTGGGAAAGTCCTCCTTCTCTGAATGGGCAGTGGCTGGTTGACCCCTTTTGTGCACTGTGGCTGTGATAACTGGTGCTCAGCTGTGGAACCAGAGTTTCATCCTGGAAGAAGGCAGGGCCAAGAGGTGGAAAAAGCTGAATCAAGCCAAAGGCCAGCCCCACCACAGTCTGAGCTTCCTGTGGTGAATGATGAATTTTTCTGTTGTGTGGGTTTTCAGAGATTGAGTTTCTATAAAATTGAAACTGAGAGCATCTTAATTGATTTAATTATATTTGCCCCTAAATTTCTTTAAGTTACAAATATGAAACCATGGCTTCTCCATGCAGGAACTTCTTTAACTATTTGAAGAGATGGACTGATATTATTTAATCTTTTCCTGAAAAGTCATCGGAGTTAGGGCTGCCACATCAAATTAAAAACAAAATAAGCCCAGTTATTATTTAAGTTTCTTCTTTTCGCAGAAGGTAAATATCCTGAAAACAACAGCCCTGCTTTTGAAGCAATTCCTTTTAGGCTCTTCCTCTGACTCAAAATAGCAGACACTGCCAGCCACCTGTTCTGCAGCTCTTCTGACTCCTCATCTTCCCTGCAATCAGAACCTTGATTTTGTGTAGCTCTCCAGACAGTATGCATTTTAGAAAAGACTGGAACATCCCTCAGCCCGGGGGAGGATCATCCTGATTAATCTAAGCCCATCATGAAGGTGCCGTTTTCCTTGCCAGTGAATGATTTAGGTATGGGCATGTCTAAAATTCTGAGCTGTAACTGTAGGAGAGTTTTTCCTCTGTCAGAAACAGGGATGAAAGGAAACTTTTCACATGTGAATTGCTTGAAGTTGCTTCACTGTCCCTGTGAAGCTGTGGTAAAGAGGCAGCAAGCTGAGCCAAACGCCGTGTAAGAATGTAGAGAACCTGCCTCAGTGGCCGCAAAGAGCCCCTCACAGAGCTAAACTGCTGATCAGCCACCCTGTGCTCTTCACGCTATTACCGCTGATAAAGCAGGACCTTCTGGGCGGCGTGGCAAGGACCCACAGGGCACTCACCACTACGCTGCTATGAACAGGCTGTGCCTGGGCTCCTCCACTTGTCTACGCAAGTCCAGAAGGGACAGTGTGACTCTGTGCCCTGAGCTCTCTCCGGGACGGTGCGTATACTCTGCGCCAGTGAGTGATTTATGGAAACCGTGAAGAGTTTGGCTTTAGATTAAAGTGTTAGGCAAATTTAACACGTAAGCCAAGGTGTTTTACATATATCTAGAACAAATTAGAATTTGTATATGCTTTAGGTTACAGATCATTAAATCAATCAGTTTAAAATGGAACCAAGGATTGTGATAGAATAGTCAGGTCACAATACAATTAGAAAAGTTATTTTGAAATAATTTGACTTTTTGCCATTGTTTCACTAAGCTTATCAGGCAGTTTGTTGTTATTTAACTTGATATTCTTTCATTCTCAAACCAAAGCACAAGAACCAGTTTCGGGTAAAGCAATTTACTCTTTGTACACAATCTTCAGAAGCAGAAAATATTTAAATTTTGTTTAAAAACCTCTGATGGTGTATTTGCTTTTATCCTCTCTTTTGTCATTGAAAGTCAAATTCTTATTCTTTTTTGATGGTCACATACTAGAAACCTTAAAATGTGGTGATTATGACTTCTTATTGCAAAGATATGATTAAGTATGATTCCATTAATGCAGAGAATTCAGAAAGTCATTCTTTAAAATTTTCCAATGAATGATAAATTTTGTACATTGCTTTTAGATGTAATTCATGGGAAATTAAAGAGAATGAAGTATGCTTTTATATTCATTTGGTCTGGCTCTTTAGAGAAGCAAAACATAATACATAAATGATCGTGTATTTTGAAAGTTAAATAGAATAATTCATTGTTACCAAGATGTACCATTTCCTTGCTTTTTATTTTTAGTTTTAAAGTGAACCTACTTGAGAAAAGATCAGCATAATTAGAGAAATGACTCAGCCACCACTCCCGAGTGAAGCAGTATTCATTTTCATGTACAAGTATTATCTATGCTAATTTTCTTTTTGAAGTGTGTTGTCAGTGCAACGTGGGAAAGGAAAATGAACTCACACTGACCTTGACCCCTTCCCGAGTCCCTGTCCCTTCATGTATCATAGTTTTTAGTCTATTGTGTTAAAAAATTCAAATCACAGTCTTAAATAGAGCATGAAGGAAGTGGAAAACCTTTTGCCAATATTTCAGGCATGAATATGCTGTGCACCTTAAAGTCTGCCAGCTGAAAATAATGTGAAGTTGCTGTAATGAGGTAGTTAGCACTTTCCTTCTCTTCAAGTCTGCCCATTCAAAATTATAGAGGAAAAATTATCCCTTCATTGTGAACATTCATGTAACATGGCTTTAAAGGAACTTCACATCTATTGTGTCTTTTAATAACTTTGTGAAGAGCACAAAACATATTCAGAATAGCACAGGCCATGTGAGCTTCCTGCCTGACTGGGTTTCCATGTCACCAGTGTTTGTGTCTCAGAGATAATAAAGAAACTGATGGATGCCAGTCATGTACAGCAGTCAAAACAGAATACGAAACACCGGTGGTGACTGGTGCTGGGGCCTTTGAAGGGAAGGGGAACAGCATTGCGGAGCGTGGCGTGGAGCAGGAGAACACCCGTGACCACAGATGAAGCGTAGGTGAGATGAGAGTTGCCTCACGCCTCATCCCAACTGTAGAGCAAGAAGTCAGCCTTGCTAGCTCAGGGCAGTGTATGAGGTCAGGACAGTAGACTGGCTGGAGAAATCCATTGCTCAGGCTGTCAAGAAAAAAATCATTTATTATTAAAGCCCAATTAAGCAGTGGCCTAACAAAAGCAACAACACAATCGGTATAATCCAGTACTAAAATTCCAGATATCAACATTGATATAGACACATTAGACTGGAAAATAAGAAACATGCTAAAATCTTTAATTTATTGGGGACACGTGGGTAGGATTCAGGGATGCAAATAATAAAAACATTTAAACTTAGACTAAGAAATAAATATAGCTATTGAGTTAGAACTAATTAGCATATATTAAAAAACAGACAGTGCAGAGTGTTCTTGAAGCAGGCAGAGGACAGGGAGCAAGAAGACTTTATATAAACTTAACACTATTATAAAAGCATTTAACCTACCCAATGGAAATTAGGAGGATGAAATCAAGGGAAGAAAATACACGATGAAAAGAAAGAGCTACAGATACAGAATAAGTCCTAATAAAAGGAAGTGGGTTAAGCTCATTGATCAGAAGCAGAGGTGCTCGGACTGATAGCAGAACAAGTGTCAGCACTATCTAATTTATAAAAAACCACACTGAGAAGGAAGATACAGAGAACAGTCGAAAATAAGAGAATGGAAAAATATAGCAGAAAATATGAAGCCAAAGATGGGAAGTATCTACCTTCTCAAGCAAAGAGAATGCAGAGAATCAAAAGGCCAGTTATATGCTGGTTAAAGAAGCAGGAGATAATGAACATATGTAATATATATTACATATGTATGTATATTACATATGTGGATATTATATGTCTTTTTAAATTGAGATGAAATTCAAACACTTTTTAAGATTTTTAACCTCCACAAAGTGAACATTGCACTAAGGCAGAAGAGAGGCCTCAATTAATTTGAAACAATCAGCATCACAGGAATATGTTTTCTGGCTCCAACAATAAATTTACAAGTGAATAGCAAAAACACGCACCTAAAGTTTTCATATGTCTCACAACTAAAAAAATCTATATAACCCTTAGTTTTAAGAGTAAATAATAAGGTAGTTAATATGAAATTTAGGATTCATCGATAATGAAATTGTTTTTGGTCAAAATGTATGTATGGTAAACCATCAAAATAATGCTTAGAAGAAAATCACAGAATTGAATTCAACTGCCTAAAAAAGGTGATACTTTAAAACAAATGAGTAAATTAATTCCAAGAAAATGGAATAAGTTGTAGGAAATGTAATAAGGAGAAAAAATCTGAGTAAGAGAAGAAAACAATGGGTTAGAGAATAGAAACGTAATTACTGAAATCTTGCCTACAGTGACCCATGAGGTAGACAAAGCTGTGATAAAAACAAGCCAAATTAGATGAGAGAAGACACATGCACAGAATATAAAATTCTGTGAGTCTCAAATAGTTAAGGGCAAAAGTTAATACGATTAAACACTCTGCGATCTGCCTATGTGCTTTGTGGTACAATTAGTTTCCTATGTGAGGGCTTTCCACAAAGGCTCTCCCTATCTGGCTATCATTTCCAGTATCACGTTTTAAACTGTCAACAAGAAACACTACCTTTATTATTATCGAAGAACAAATGCAGTCCCTAAAAGAAACATTTCAAGGAGTAACAGCATTTGTATGGAAATAAATTCTTGAATTACTAAGGCAAGTGGACGTGGAGGGTAAAAGCTGTCACTGAGCAGAGCCATGTGGCGCAGGAACGGCCTCAGGATAGAGCACAGTACCTTACCTAGTCCGCCAATAAAAGTTGCCATGGGGGGCAAGTGGTGCCTGTTCCCAGGAGTCCCATTGTCTGGTTTCTGGTCTAGACTTTTTTTCCTACTATTGTCCCTGTCACTATGAACGAACACGAGTTTACAGAACGAGTCCCTATCAGAACTCGATGGGCAGTAGGAGATTAAAGGAGGAAACTGCTATGTCCAGAGACAGCTTGTTGAGAGTAAGGTACACAACTGTGTGGGTCAGTCAATGTAAGAATTAACAAAACTGACATTCATTTGCATACTAGCTCTTTTATTAGGCCATGGGCCAGGAGCTTTGCACAGATGCCCTGATCATTTTTAAGTGGCATTAAATTTTAAGAAAAGTCCGTCGTTCGATGGTAAGCCTTGCTCCTCCCCCACTCCTATCCCCTTTGCCGATTGTGTGATGCAGAATTAGGGCGCAAAGGTCCGCAAGAAATAAGGTTGCAGATGTTCATATGGTGAGAGTAGTCAACCTTTTCTCATAATAGAGAAAGAAGAGTAGGGAAGGGAGAACAAGGAAAAGAAAGAAAAGAATGAGCTCAGGTTTTCAGGGAAATGTGTTTGGAGTATGGGAGCATTGCTTTGGGAAGGATGTACACTGACAGAACAAAAGAACAGGAAAGGATTTTAAGAGACCTTGCCCTGGGTTTTGAATTAGTTCCCACATAATATTCTGTGAGAGACGCATATGAAGGTTGGAACCACTTTTATTTACTTCTGGATACTGGATTATATTCATCTGAATATGACATGGAAGCCGAAAAAAGACTGAGAGAAATTGGTGATATATGTAAACTCATTTAGTTCTTATAGCATGGAGCTGGGGATATAGCTCAGTGGAATAAGCGCCTGCCTAGCAATTGCAGGGTCCTGAGTTCAATCCCCAGTACTGCCAAAAAAAAAAAAAAAAAAAAAAACAGTTCTTACAGCGTAAGAATTGGAGTATTAGCATTGTCATTTCGTAAGTAAGGAACTCAGCAATGAGGGCTATAGAGTGTTTCCCCCAAAATTTCTGAGATTTTTAGTGGTGAAGTGAGACTCTGATGCATCTGATGCCACAGTCCATGCCAGGGCATTGCACTAAGTGCCTCTTTTCAAAGAGATAATATTAGAGGCCTTTAGTTTTGATTAGGGGCACAAGTGTTCCAGAGGTAGGTTTTCATAGCTGTGTTGTTCGAGCTTATGCTAGGACTTTTTGTTCTGTCCCCGAATTACACTGAAATGTTTACCTCGCCTAACCCCATGTTATTGTTCTGATATATTCCACCCAACACCGGGGCATAGGACCAAGACCTCACCCTTTCATCTAATGGCTCGGTCACCTCAGTTTCTTCATACGTGAATGAATGACTTGTCCCCATCCCTAGGTCACGGAGTTTCTCTGGGGATTGGCTGACCATTCAGACAAGAGCACCTGGGAAAAAAAGAATTCAATAAACTGCTTTTACTCTTCTGCAACATCACTGTCTCCTTACAGTCAAACATGCCTTCAACCAGAAGTCTGCGCAAGAGCAAGGAGCGTCCTCTCTAGTTTCCCAGTCCTGTGGTGGCTTCTTAGGAGCGGGGAAAGCGAGAGAGGCAGCAGTTCGCCCCTTCATCTGGACAATGGAAATTCTTTACATCTCCTTCCAATCTTTATCCATTGTCTGTGCCCCTATGTGAGGGAGGGGATTTAGAGTCAGAGGAGGGTGAGGGTACCAAATGCAGGCAGCAGGTAACGCTTGCAGGGAAGGGGACATTTTCACACAGGGAAGCAGAGGGTGCAGAGACCAGAGCACAAGCTTCACAGTTTGTCCTGATGATTTCGTCTCACTTCACAGGACAGTTAGGAGCAAATTGAATTTAATAAGTTGAATTAAACTCATAATGCAGAAAGGAAACATTTTTCCAGGAAGATGGTGATGAATCTGCTTGAAAATACTCTTGAAGAATCTTGAATTATCTGTTTTATAAACTTGAGGGGTTAGTACGCTCATTTCTAACCAAACAGAAAGTACTTAAACACCACGTTCTACTTATATGTCTATTATAACTAGGTCAATTTAAGTTTTGACATCAATACGACATTCCAGAGGATTTCAGGAATACAGAGAATTCTAAAGTGAAACTTACCTTAAAGGCAGTTAAAGCAAGGTTATAAAACCAGAGGCCTTCCTGATTTTCATTTTTTAAAGCATATTCATTGGTTGGAACTTGCCAGGCACTGTCTCAACACACATATATTAGTCCCACGTGTTCACACGTTACACACTCACATACATTGGTTATGTCCTTGCAAGGTGAGTCCTGCTACTGTCCGCATTGCAATGAATGAGGTACTGAGGCCTAAACTGAGGGAAGGCATGCGCAGTGCCCCCCACACAGCCAGCCTCAGCGTGGTGCTCACAAACCCAACCAGGGCTGATATTTTTACTCTGATTATTTTGTCTACAGTCCTGATTACTTATGGCTGAGATGTCAGCCAGTCCTCTTCACACTGATTTTGACCAAATAGAGAATTTGACGTCGTTTTTCTCTCACTTTTAAGACTTTGGGCTTTGAGAAAATTAAGGGAATCTCGCCACCTGGTGGCTGCTTGCAGTGTGTAACAATAAGGCGGCCTAAGAACCAAAAGTCTGCTTTGCCTGCTGGACACTTCATCTCTCCAAAAGTTGCTCTGCCTATCCTCAGGAGCCATTGTCTTTAAAAACTCCTGCTCTGCTCAGATCTAGCCTGACAAAAACTGAAGTACCGGTTTCTTCTCTACCAAGTGAGGGGTTTGGTGGAATAAAGTGTAGCAATGAAAGGTTAGAACTCTCCTGACCTACCTCTTTTTCAGAAAATGTAGTATTGATAACTTTAAGAAGAGATTCACAGTTGGCCAGAAAATTGTCATTTCAGAATATTCTTTCCACAGTTACCTCCCAGGAGTTCTTGAAGCAGAGGGGGAGAATCAAGGCAACCCTTATTTACACAGTCCATGGGGTTAAAATGTTGCATTGTGCAATGCCAAAAGCTAAGAAGAATAAAGTCATGTCACTTACAGGAAAATGGGTGAACCTGGAGGTCGTCACGTTGAGAGAAATAAATCAGACTCAGGAAGCAAGACTTTTATGCTTCCCACAGCATATGGAACTGAGAGAAAAAGATGATATGAAAGCTGGGGGAAGACTATTACGCAAGAGGAAGGGAACCAAGGAGAGGCAGGGGAGGAGAGTAACGGGATGGATATGACCATGTTCCACGCACATGTGAAAAATGCATGAAATCCAATTTCAAAACTGTTGCAAGTGAGTTGAAGTGTTGAGCAGCTACTCATATGTTATTTTCCTAAACACCTCACTGACAAATCCCAGCTTTTCGAGTTTAGTGACTATGCGTTCCTATAGCTGTATCAGAATCCCTTGCAAAAATTAAAATATACGCAGGAAAAAATCCCTGGGCCCTGCTCCGAAGACACTGCTTCTGTGGGTGTGCGGTGACATCCGGGCATCAGCACTTTGAAACGCTCCCAGCAGACACTGATAAGTGGAGATTTGGGGGGACCTCTACCCCTGAGCCACCCTTGCTGATCATAACAAAAATGGCCGATAGGGAATCTTGCAGTGACACGAAAACTTGGATAGTACTTCACTCATCAGCTTGGCAAACAAGAGGAAAAATAGAAAATCTCCCCTCCGGGGGGCGCTGTTGGGAGCAGGACGCTGTCCCACTGTGCTGCTGGCGCGAAGTGCTGGGAGAAAGCTCAGTGAAATGGCACATACTTAGCAGGTGAAAATCCCTGGGTTCAATCCCCTTTCAATTTCATTAAAGAGTTTGAGAAGTAATGGTATTAGGTCTTCTCTAAATTTCTTGTAGAATATAGCAGTGAATCCATCAGGGCTTGTGCTTTTCTTTGCTGGTAGGTTTTTAATTACATCTTCAATTTCATTGATATTGGTTTATCTAGGATTTTTATATCTTCTTGCTTCAGCTTTGATAATTCATATGTATCTAAGAATCTGTCCATTTCTTCTGTATTTTTCTTCTTTTCAGAATACAAGTTCTCAAAGTAGGTATAGATGATCTGGATTTCTGTGGAGTCCATTGTGATTTCATCTTTTTCATTCCTACGTGTGTGGATTTCAGTCTTTTCTTTCCTTTTTTTGATAAGGTTGGCTAAGGGTTTGTTGATTTTATTTAATCTTTCAAAGAACCAACTCTGAGTCTTTGACTCTTTGTATTGTTTTCTTAATCTCCAATGCATTAATTTCTCCTCTGATCTTTATAATTTCCCCCCTTGTCAAGCTTTGGACTTGGCCTGGTCTTCTTTTTCTAGAAGTTTGAGTTTCAACATTAAGTTGTTTATTTGAGCTTGCCCTGTTTTCCTGATATGGGTATTTGCTGCTATAAATTTCCTTCATAGGACTGCTTTCATTGTGTCCCTTAAGTTTTGGTATGTTGTCATTATTTGTAATTGTAGAACTTGTCTAATTTCTTATTTAATTGCACCGGTGACCCATTGGCTATTCAGGAGGGTGTTATTTAATTTTTATGTCTATGAAGTTCTTGTGGTTTCTATTGCCACTGATTTTCAATTTCATTTCACTATAGCCTGATAATATGCATGGGATAATTTTAATTCCTTTGCCTTTATTTAAGCATGTTCTCTGAGCTCGTATGTGGTCTATTTCGGAGAACATCTCGTGTGCAGCTGAGAAGAATGTGTATGCTGATGTTGTGGGGTGGAATACTCTTTAGACATTTACTAAGTCCATTTGTTCAAAAGTTTGGTTTAGTTCTAATATTTAGTTGTGGATTTTTCGCACTTGGTCTGTCTTTTTGTGACAATGGAGTATTGACATCCCCCAATGCAACTGTATTAGTGTTGGTAGAAAGTCGATTTCTGTGTGGGATGACAGTTCTCAAGAACGAGGTGTGGTGGATGAAAAGAAAAACAAGACAGAAAAGTTATGAGATCGGGGGCTACAGCCTTTAGGACTGAAGTCTTGATTACAATTTTCTTTAGCCTTTCATTGGGATTCTCATAAAAAGCAGGAAGAGGGGAAATGGGAGGAATTGTTAACAGGATTAGCGAGGGCGATACAGCCTAACAATCCCAGGAACTGAACTTTGACTTAGCTAGCCATCATGTCATCATTCCTTCAGACATATCTCAGCAAAGCATCTAGTGCTGTCCCAGTGGCTTTTCACAGGGACTATAGTCCTGCTTCCATTTCTTTTTACACTAATGCTTTTGCTATACTTCCTCCAGAAACAGACAATCCTATGGCTTGGTCAGGCTTAAAGTCCTCCATAGGTAATACATTGAAAGGAAAACTACAGAATATCCTCCACATATTAGTACTTATTTGGTTTTTCATGTCTGTTAATAGCAGTTTCATACAGTGACCTACACTGATACTTCTTGCATATATATTTATGACTGTTATCTCTTCCTCTTGGACAGTTCTCTTTACAAGGGTATAGTGACCTTCATCTCTTTTAGTCAGTCCTGGCTTGAAATTCACTTTGCCCGTGAATAGAATAGCTAACCCTGCTTTTTTTCTGGGTTCTTGTCTCATAGAGTACTGTTTTCCATCCTTTGACTTTCAGTCTAGGAATTTCTTTTTGAATTAAATGTGTTTCCTCTATGCAGCATAAAAGTTGGACCTTGCTTCTTGATCCATTCAGCCAGTCTGTGTCTTTTGATTGGTGAATTGAGACATTAACATTGATCGTTATAACTGATACGTATTAACATATGCTTGTTATGTTATTTTCCTATTGTTGTTCCCCTGCCCCCCCGTTTAATTATTAATTATTTGCGTTGCCTGGTGGATTCCTTTTGTTGGGTTTTATGGAACTATAGTCCTTGTTATCTCCTTCTAGAATGTCCTTCAAAACATTTTGGAGTGCTGTTTTGGTGGTCCTAAATTTCCTTAGATGTTCTCTGTCATGGAAATATCTTATTTCTCCATCTTTTTTAAAGATGGTTTTGTGGGATTGTTATGGTAGATACATTGTGTCAACTTGGGGAGTCTAGAGGTTTGGCTGAGTGATTCAGCAGGAAGCCAGGGTGCTTACTTTGTATACATCCTGAGCCTGTGGAAGAGGAGGGCATGGAGATTGTGTGAGAGCTACCTGCCCCCTGGGTGGGGGTAGGCTGTTTACAGTGTAAGAGAGGGAAAGAGGTTGTTTACAGCCATTCCTCCCTTTTGCTGGTTGCTTTTGCTGTGTGCTCTGCTGCCATGAACAGTTTGCCCTCTGCCATGTGCCACTCTGCCTCTGAACCAGTCAAGTATGGACTGAGACCTCCACGAACTGTAAGCTAAATAAACCTTTCCTTCTACATTTTGGGCATTGGGTATTTTGTCTCAGCAACAAGAGAAAAGTAACCAAGACAGGGGTACATCAACCTGTGTTGAAGGTTGTTTTCCTTTGATCTTGAAATACTTCACTCCAACCTCTCTTGACTTGAGGGTTTGTACTGAGAAGCCAGCTGTGATTCCAATGGGCCTTCCCTTATAGATGATTTGTTTCTTTTCCTCTTAACAGCTTTTAAGATTTGATTGTTATGTTGAATTTCTGGAATTTTAACTGTGATATGCCTGGCTGTAGTTTTTTTGATCACAGGTAATTGGACTTCTATGTGCCTTGCTCTCTGTCTGTCAAATTCTTTTTCTCTACCAGGGACATTTTCTGCCATGACATCTATAAGAATTTTTTTAAAAATATCATTTGTGCTATCTCTTGCTTTTTCATTGACTCCAAAATCAATATTTAATTATTCTTTGCCTTATCTAGCACCTTATCTAGCCCATTGATTTCTCATGGGCAATTTTTAAGAAATCTTTGTTTTCCAGCCACAACCACAAACACACTCAGCCACCTAATATTTGACAAAGGGGCCAAACAAACTCACTGGAAGAAAGATAGCCTTTTTAATAAATGGTGCTGGAAAAAATTGGCTTGCCACTTGCCAAAGACAGAAAATAAATGCAAGTCTATCACTATGCACCAAACTCAAGTCTAAATGGATCACAGATCTCAATATTAAAACAGAAACACAGAATCTATTGGAAGAGAAAGTAGGTAAAAACCTCAAAGACAGAGGGGTAGGCAGAGAGTTCACAAACAAAAACCAAATTGCATGGGAAATACTTCAAAGAATCAACAACTGGGATCTCATCCTACTGAAAAGTTTTTGCACATCCAAAGAAAGTACCAGCAGAGTAAAAAGATAACCCACAAATTGGAAAAAAAAATTAGCTGACTGTCCCTTGGACAAAGTCTTCTATCTAGAACATATAAAGAATTTTAAAACATCAGCCCTCCAAAATTCAAAGACCCAATTCAGAAATGGGCATCTGAGATGAACACACATGTCTCAGATAAAGAAATACAAATGGCAAACAAATACATGAGAAAGTGTTCAACATTATTAGTCACTGGAGAAATGCAAATTAAAACAACATTGAGATTTCATCTGACCCCAGTAAGAATGGCTATCATTAATAAATCAACCAATAACAAATGCTGGCAAGGCTGTGGAGAAATAAGAACTCTTCTCCACTGCCGGTGGGAATGCAGACTGGTGAAACCACTGTGGAGATCGGTTTGGAGATTGCTTAGCAAACTTGGTCTAGAGGTCCTATTTAATCCAGTCATTCCCCTTCTGGATATTTTCCCAAAAGAACTGAAAACATCATAACACAGTGATATATGTACACCCATGTTTGTAGTGACACAATTTGTCATTGCTAAATTATGTAAGTAACCCAAATGTCCATCCACTGAAGAATGGATAAAAAAAATTGTGTTATTTTTATATAATGAAATATTATTCAGCTGTAAAGAAAGATAAACTCGAGGCTTTTACAGGTAAACGGTCAGAACTAGAAACCATATTCGTAAGTGAAATAAATCAGACCTCCATGTGTAAGCAACATATAGTCTCCCTAGTGTAAGAACCTGAAAGAGAGAATAAAAATTAGGATGTATGATAGACATTGTGAAATGAGAGGAAACTGCTCAGAAGTAAAGAGCAACTGGGATGAGGGAAAAGAGAAAAGAAAGAAGGGGAAACTATGTACATATGTGTACACAGGATAGCTAACATAGTTGTACTACTGACTTCTGTCACTTTAATGAAAGGGTCAGTTAATGATTAATTATTTGATCAATTTTTCATGTCTCTATTTGTTTTCCTGAGAAACCACTTTGAAGATATCAATATGTAATACAACAACCATTGTTAATTTCCTGCCACTTTGTCTGTAATTCAGTATTGCTTGTATTGTTCTTATGCTATTTTGTAAATGGATATCCGTTTGTTAATATGCTTTCCTTCTTTCATTTTTTAAAATAAATTTAAAAAAAAGAAATCTTTGTTTTCATGATTACATATGCCTGTTTTCTATATTTGAGATCCTGTCCTCACACTGGCTTAACTTGCTGCAGATATTTTCAAAAGAATTTTTATTCTCCTGCATATCTACTTGACTCTGCCTCATGGATTTCATTTCTTCCCTATGCTGAAAATTCATGAGTTCCATAGTTTTCTTAAGCTCCTCTACTTTTTTGTCTGTATCTGCTCTAGAATTACTATGCATGGTTTTCATTGTAGACACCATCTCAGCAGTTATCTGAGAAATTATTTCTGATTTGATTTTTTTCTACAGCCTCATTTAATTACTTTGTTGTTACCACTTCAGAGAGGCAAGGTGGGTGGCTTTTGGATTGTTCCACCTCATTGTCCCCTGGGCTTTCCTTTGGTGAGCTGGATATCTGGTGTTGTGTCTTGTTTAAGTGTCTCCTTCTTTTCTTTTCTTTTCTTTTCTTTTCTTTTCTTTCCTTTCCTTTCCTTTCCTTTCCTTTCCTTTCCTTTCCTTTCCTTTCCTTTTTTAGTTTAATTCCCAGCGTAATGCTTTTAATTGCCCATACTGCGTTGCTTTATTGCTAGTATTTGGAGCCCTCAGGAAATGATTACTTCTCCAAGGTATCTTCCAGGTATAGCTGGTTTATGGGTTTTGAGTCTTGCAAAATTCTACATCTTCAGTTTGTTGCAGAGGAGAATTTGCTGTCTGTTTGGCCCAGCTTCTGGTTCTTTGGCACTGTGCCACAGTATTTTCTGTGACCCATAGTCAATCTCAGTCTTGGAATACCAAGAAGAGCTTTTTAGAAAATTATGTCAATTTTGGCTACAGTGGTACCATTATCAATGACAATAGAATCAGACACAGCCCAGAAAATGACAAACTGAGCTAACCAATAATTTGTCATCCTTAACTGTTTGAACTAGATTTTTGGTTATATAACAACATCTAAAACAAGCCAGAAAATTGTATGTAGTATACAAGTCCTTAATATGTAAAGTTTGCCATCAGGGGTTAAAATTTAAAATGGGTTAGGGAGGAAATAAAGCAGTGTAAAAAGAGGAAGAGTTTGGAAGTAAGGATGGAAAATGAAGGGGGATCGTGCTAAGTTTTGGAAACTGGTGCTGAAGACTGGAGGGAAAGAGAGAAGGAAGAGATAAAAAGAACAGAACAACCATAGAGACTAGAAACTATGTTCACATTCATCTAAAAACAAGATCAAATAATGAAGGAGGAAAAACCAAAAACAAAAAAGCAAACCACATCAACAAGAAAAAGCAAATGAGAGAGAGAGGAAAACAATGAAAGAAAAAAGTTCACTTTCAGGTTTGTCTTTGCTGTCACTGGTAGACAACATGTGGAGTCCTAATCTGTGCTGATCTATCCCAGCAAGTCAGCAGTCGCTTTTTGGCAGGGTAGTGGGTAATCTCAGCGAGCTGCACCTTCTGGCTAAGAACTGACTCATTTGGCCCGCAGCTGACAGTGCATCTTCCATGGGCCTGAGCCTAGCTGGGAGCCGCTACATGGAGCCCACAGCTGCTCTGAGTTCTGAGCTCGACTTGCCCTTCTCTAAGATGGCTTCTGGTCAATGGCTTGCTCACATGGGACTATGGGAGCCCTCAGCACTCACTGCCAGCTAGTGCAGTCCTTCAGTTCCACTGCTCCCCTCCACTGTTGTGTCTCTCCTTGGAGGCCTCTGGGGTCGCCAGCAGTCACTGTGTGTCTGCAGGTTTCAACCACTCCTCTTGCACAGTGAGTAGTCCTGTCTCAGAGAGAAGGTGCCGCTGGCTACCTCCTTCTTTTCTGAAGTTTCTCTTTGAGTCTCTCTGTGGCTTCAATTCATTCTTCAGATCCTTCCATCATCCAGGGTGCCCACTTCCTTCCTTCCTGTCTTCCTCTCATTGTTATAGTCCAGTGACTGGATGGCAACTCTCAGAGAGGCTCTTTCTCCACTGCTTAGCACTCTGCCATCTTCCCAGGAGTCCCCACTGTCCCTTTAAGAGTGATTAATAGTTTTGTTATTCAAAGTGTCCTCTGTGCAAAAGATAGCAAGTGATAAGGGAGAAATGGGGACCCTAGCACACTACTGACGGGAGTGTAACTTACCATATCCACTAGAATGGAGAGAACAAAACAGACAAGCAAAAAAGTATAGAATTACCATGTGATCCAGCAATGCATTGCTGTGTATGTACCCAAAAGACTGAAAGTCAGTGTGTTGAAAGAGACATTTGCACTCCCATGTTTATTTTGGTGCTCTTCATAGTAGCTAAGATACAGAAATAATTTAAGTATACACCAGGGGAAAAACAGACAAAGAAAATATGGTACATATAGACACTGGGATTCTAGTCAGCCTTAAAAAGGAAAGAAATTCTGCCACTGTTGATAACATGTGTAGAATTGGAGAATATTATGCTAAATGAAATAAACTGTGAACAGAAAGACAGTATATATGTGGAATCTAAAACAGGAGAACTTACAGCAGAGCATACAATGGTGAACTAACCTACTGGGGTAGGGAGAGGGTGATGGGGGAATGGAGAAAAGGTCAAAGATTAAAGTGCTTCAGTTAGATAGAAGAGGCTTTTTTTCTTTCCCGTGGTTGTTACGAGACAGAGACTCAGTGTGCAGTTCAGGCTGACCTTGAACTTACTATGTAGCTGAGGTTCATCTTAAATAAGTAATGTTACTCTGTACCCCATAAATATATACAACTATCTGTACTGATTTACAATAAAAGTTAAAAAAATAAATGAACTGATTTTTCTACCGTGACCACCTAAGGACAGCACTGCCTGATGAAAGCTATGAAGATGTGCTCCAGAAAACACAATACTCAAAACAAAGGTGCGTAGAAAGCTGGCTACAGAAGGGCAAAGGGAAAGAGAAACTCAGCAGATCCAAATCCAGAATTGGGGGGATGCAGAAGGGGCAGATGGACCGCCTTTGGGCTGGGGTATCCAGGATACAGATCGTCTTGGGGGAGAATCTAATACCCAGAGGGAGGGAGCCTGCGCTTCAGTGGAGGAGGCCAAGACCCTGAAACAGACTCCTAACCTCCCCACCAGGGAAACAATATTTCCAGCAAAGGAAATATTCATTCACAGACCGGAGTACCAGAGGAATTGAAAGCCAGAGAGCAGAGTTTGAGGAAACACCAGCAGGCCCGTGGGAAAGCTGAAAACAAGGCACACTCTTGCTTAGATACATGAAAGGGGGAATTAGAGTGCTGGTGTGGGACACTGCAGCACCAGGGGTTATGCCAGCGGGCAGTGTGGGCAGCCAGCAAACAGCAGACCCTGAGGAGATAAACAAAATGACTGGTTCATGAACAGACACTCACTCATTCTTCTCCCAAACCATCAGAGTTGTACCAACCATCAGGGTTGGTATCCTCCCAAACCAGCAGGATACCCTGCTCATTACCCACCACCCACCGTCAGGTGCCCACAGAGGAACACCCCCCCCCCCCCCCCCCCCCCCCGCTACACCCAGCTGGGTGCCACTGAATATAGAAAGCTCTGAGGCACCACTGAGCTTTCAGGTGGGAGAGTGATGCCTTGCAGAAAGCAAGGAAGAAGTGTCCTGGGAAAAGAGCTGAAGAGTGGTGCCTTAGCTAGAGAGTGACCTTCTGCACATTTGTCAGAGTGTTTGTGGAAGAAGAACACAGAAATAGCTGCAGGGTCTGTCCTACAGGGAAGAGAGTGGAGGTTAAGAAGGTTCTGGAGGAAATGAGCAGAGAACCGGGTGCCGAGCCTACCACAATGCATCCTGCCTTCTATAACTTAATTGACTTACTTCAGAAGGTCTGATCTTATGGCAAAGGCAAAGGTCCCTGCTTAACCACTTTCAGAGCCTGGCATGCAATGAGGAGGTAAGCTCTGTGGTCCATCCAGATGGTCAAACCTCTACAATTATAGGTAGAAAACTGAACAGATCCTGATGAGGGGCACTCTGCGGACCAGCAAGAGCTGTAGAAATGAGGACCATGAGGAGAGTATAAACACCTTGTAGCACAATGATGCTCTGAGGAGGGAAGAGTAGAGAAAAGAGCCAGACTCAGACCCTTTCATAGGTTGTATCTTTCCCACTTGTGAACTTGGGGGGAAGAGCACACTGGTTGAACTCAGACTACAGTATAAATAGGACTGTGATGATGCATAATTTTGTATTTTTCCAAAAGTGTGGGGTTTTTGAATGTTTTCCCCCTTCTTTCTCTTTCTTTCTTCCTTTCTTTCTTTCTTTCTTTCTTTCTTTCTTTCTTTCTTTCTTTCTTTCTTTCTTTCTTTCTTTCTCTTTCTCTCTCTCATTTATCTTTCTTTTCCTTTCCCCCTTGCGTCTGCCATATATTTGGGAAATCTCTGTGTATGTGCAAAACCAAGAAACAACCAGTGTTTTAATGTAAATAGTACCTTTCATGGACAAGCTATCTTGGTTACTTTTCTCTTGTTGCTGAGACAAAATACCTGACACCCAGAATTAAGGAAGGAAAGCTTTATGTAGCTCACAGTTTGTAGAGGTTTCAGTCCACAATCAGCTGGCTCCAAAGCAAGAGGGCATGGCAGAGGGACAGTAGTTCAAGGCATTGGAAGAGAGAAGCAACAAGAGCAAAAAGGGGAGAACAAGCCTGTCTTTCTCACTTATATTGTATGCAGGCTACTTGCCCTAGGGTGGGTCCTTTACACCCAAACCATCTCCATGCCTTCCTCTTGCACAGGATAAGGATGTTCACAAAGTGAGGACCCTGGCCCCCTGCTGAGTCGCTAACTCCGCAAGTTGACACAGTGTATCAACCATTACATAAGCCAAGGTGACCTCTACATACAGTCAGTCCAAGTTGTACACAGAGGACCCAACCACAAGCTATCCATTGGATTTCAACATCTTCACAGATTCCACCACCTCCAAATGTACTTCCCTCCCTCTTTGTCAGCTTTCCCACTTCCATAAATATTCTCTCAAATCTCTTCTCCACCAGCCCTCTACTCAACATATTAAAATGATATCAAGAGAGATTGATCTCCCCTCTTCCTTTCAACTATCATTATGTTTCTTTTCTCCTTTTTTTCTTTCTGATCTATCCTCTTCCTGTGTTTCTTCCTTTTTCCTTCCCTCACCCACTGCATCCCAGTCTACTTGTCAGAAGTAGTACATTACTGTCTTTATGGGTCATTGACCAAAGGTTGAAAATTTTAAAACAAGTTTTAATGTGCATGAGTGAGGTATGGTTGGATCTGTTGATGTCAATATAACTTCTATGGATTCTTATAACACAGTGATTGAGTCTGACCCTATTAAACTGAGTATGTTTAACAGGTACACAAATACCAAAAGCAACCAAAACAAGATTACGAAGCAGATTATAACTAAAGAGATCTCTACACTAATGCCGGAGTCTTCCTCTCTAATTAATCTCCATCCTCAGCACACACACACACACACACACCATAGATACATGCACAAATCACCAGAAACGTGGAGAAATGTGACAAAAGCATGCCTCCAAAAACTAACTCCTCCAAGGCTGACCCAATGGTCATCAATACATAGGAAATAAGAAAATCCAAATGATAAAAGCAGAAACAAACAAAAAAATCAGATCAGTAAGGTGTTTGTCAAACTCAAAACGATGCAACTAGCAGATGATGTACTTAATTTACAAAGTGATCAATGAGTGTAAAGAAGACACAAATAAAAACCTAGTTGAGCTAACCAAAATGGTACAAAACATGATGACCAGGATGGCAAAGAATTGAACTCCCTGAAAGATACTATACAGAAAACCAGGTGATAAAATTTTTACTGAAAGTATAGACAGAAAAAGTGATCAGTGTGAGAAGATAGTGTCAGAACTAGAAGATAGGACTGATACAGGTGAACATATAATCAGAGATACCTTAAAAAGAATAAAATCATGGAAAATGGATCCAACAGCTGCTAAATGATTCAAAGAAGACAAACCTAATAATAATAGAAATTAGGAAAAACTTAGAAAGTGAAACAAATGGTATAAAAATCTGTTTACAAAAATGATAGCAGAAAATTTTCCAAGTGTGGGGAAAGAATTCATCATGGAAATAAATAATCATACAGAACCCCAAATAGTGATGTTCAGAAAAGAACCTCTACATGACACATCATAGTTAAAATCCTAAAAATCTCTCTAAAGTAGACCACATACTAGTCCATAAAGCTTGCATAAGTAAATGCAAAAGAATTGAAATAACCCCATGCATATTATGAGATTATAGTACAATGAAGCTAGAAATCAATGGCAAAAGAAACCATAGAAATTATATAAACACATCAAAATTAAACAATATGCTCTTGAATAATCAGTGTTTCGCAGAAGAAATCGAACAGTTCCTAGAATCAAGTAAAAGTCCTAGTACAACATACCAGAATCTATGGGACACAATGAAAGTAGGCCAAAGAGGAATTTTATAGCTGTGAATGCTCACATAAGAAATATAGAGTGATCCCAAACAAATAACTTAATCCTGGGATTTCAAGGTCCTAGGAAAACAAGAACAATCTAAATCCATAACTAAGGGGAATTCAGCATAGCTGAATAGAGGAGGACCATGTTAGAGTAACTCAAGAAGATAATCTAGAAACACAGACAATTGTAACAAAAGGAGGGACACACATCTAGATGCCAAAATCAATCTGAAACAAAGACTTGTATATCAAACAAAGCAGAGGAATAGGATATTATAAAAGGGCAAATCAGCCCACAGGGCTGCCTGAGGGAAAGCTACCTGCATGTGGAACAGGAATCACCATTCTGGGAAGTTCCCAAATCCAGAGCTAGTACAAGGAAAGAAATTATAGTAAAGATCAGAGGAGAAATTAAAGAAATTGAAACTGAAAAATTACAGAGTTCATGAATCAAACAGCTGGCTTGTTGAAAGGATAGGCAAAATAGACAAACCCTTAGCTAAACTTACCAAAAGAAGGAAAGAAGAGAACCATATCAATTCAATTAGATTTGAAAAAAAACCACAAAGAACACCCCCCAAATCTAGAATATTGTAAGTAAATACATTGAAAACTTGTACTGCAGTAAGTTAAAAAAAAAAAAAAACCTAGTAGAAACGGACAGCTTTCTAGACACATAAGGATTACCAAACTTGAATGAAGATATAAAAATACTGAACAATCCAGTGACAGACTATGAAATTGAGACGGTAATAAAAAGAAAAGTCCAGGACTTGATGGATTTTTTTTTTTTTTCGGTACTGGGGATCGAACTTGATGGATTAACTACTAAATTCTACAAGAGCCTCAGGGAAAATCTAACGTTAATACTCTTCAGACTCTTTAATGAAATTGTATGGAAATTTCATTTCCTTATTTCATAAGGATAATTTGATCTGCTCTGATCATTTCCTATACACATAGCTTTCATTTCTTTCTCTTGCCTAATTGCTCTGGCTGATGTTTTGAGTACTATAATCAACAGAAATGGTGATAGTGGACGTCTTTGTCATGTTTCTGATTTAGAGGAAAAGCTTTCAGTTTGGCAGAAAGGAGTACTGCCAAACTCATTTGGGGAAGCTAGCATTACTCTGATACCAAAACCAGACAAGGATTTTTTTTAAAAAAGAGGAAAACTCTAGACCATAATAAACATAGATGCAAAAATCATCAACAAGATACTGGCAAAAAGAATGCAAGAAATGATTTAAAAGATCATATATCAAGATCAAATTGAATTCATCCCTGGGATGCAAGGATGGTGCAACTTATAGAAACTAATAAACAGAATACATGTCATAACAGAGGCAAACAAAAGTCGTATGATCAATAGACACAGAAAAAGCATGTGCGAAAATCCAAAATTCATTCATGATAAAAACCCTAAAAAATAGACATAGGAGGACCTTATCTCAGTATGGTAAAAGCCAATTATGACAAATCCATTGCAAATATCATATTAAATGAAGAAAAGCTGAAAGCTTTTCCTCTAAATCAGAAACATGACAAAGATGTCCACTATCACCATTTCTGTTGAATATAGTACTCAAAACATCAGTCAGAGCAATTAGGCAAGAGAAAGAAATGAAAGCTATATGTATAGGAAATGATCAGAGCAGATTAAATTATCCTTATTCACAGATGAAATGATCCTATCCATAGAAGACACAAAACTTCCTCCACAACCTCTAGAACTAATAAATTCAGCAAGGTAGCAGGATACAAATCAACACACAAAAATCAAGAATTCTTATACATCAAAAATGAACACCTTGAGAAAGAAATCAAGAAAACAATACCATTCACAATAGCATTAAAAATTAAATACTTAAAAATTAACCTAATAAAGTGAACAATCTCTACAGTGAAAATTATGGTACTCTGAAAAAAGGAAATCTAAGAAGATATCGTCAGAAAGTGAAAAGATATCCTTTGTTCCTCAATAGGCAAAACCAATATTGTGAAAATGGCCGTAATACCAAAACTGTTATATAGATTTAATGCAATTCCATTTGAAATAACAACATTTTTCATAGAACTAGAAAAAATCCTAAATTCATTCAGAACAAGAAGAGATCCAAAGTAGCAAGAGCAAATCAGGAGGTATCATAATCCTGGATTTCAAATTATAGCACAAAGGTATAGTAATAAAAACAGCAAGGTACTGGCCTAAAAACAGACATATTAATCAGTGGAATAGAATAGAGGACACAAGCTTCCCAAGGAAAATTCAGCCATCTAATTTTTTTTTTGGAGACAGGGTCTCAGTATGTAGTTCAGCCTGGCCTTGAACTCACTATGTACACCAGGCTGGCCTAGAACTCACAGCAATCCTTTTGCCTCAGTGTCCCAAGTGTTAGGATGACAGGCATGTGCCACCACATATGGTGCCAAAAGCCTACAGCACCCAGGATTCCCAGGCAGTCTCTAGAACTAACCAGACCTGACCCTGCTTAGCTTCTGAAATAAGACAAGACTGGGCATGTTTAGGGTGGCATGGTCATAGACTATCTTTGTTAAGGGGACCAAAAAATACACACTGGGGATAAAAGCCTCTTTAACAAATGGTGACTGGAAACTGGTTATTCACATGCACAAACCTGAATGAATTTAGACCTACATCTCTCACCTTGCACTAAAATAAAATCAAAGACCTAGATGTTTTAACAGAAGTATTTAATCTGCTGGAAGATATTCCTTTTTTTTTTTTTTTTTTTTTTGGTACTGGGAATCAAAGTCACGACCTTGCTAGTCAGGCATTTGAGCTGCTTAGCTATATCCCTGGCCCCTGCTGGAAGATAAAATAGACAAAACTCTTGGATATGCACAGGCAAGGACTTTCTGAACAGAACCTTAATTGTGCATGATATAACACCAAGAATCAACAAATGGGATAATATAAAGTTAGAAAATTTCTGAACAAAAAAGCAAACAACCAATAGAGTTGAAGAGACATCTTGCAGAATTGCCAGCTATTCCTTGGTCAGAAGACTCTTTAGAATTTTCAAAGAACTCAAAAAAGTAGACCCCCAAGTTAAAGAATCAATGAAAAATGGGCAGCTGAAACTAACAGACTCTTCTCAGAAGTACAAATGGCCAATAAATACATGAAAAAATATTCAACATCTCTCTCTGGCCATTAGAAAATGCAAATGATGCCATCCTGAGCCACTTCAGCCCAGAAAGAATGGATGTCCTCAAGAATCCAAAAATCATCCACTGCTGGTGAGGTTTTGGTGGGAGGGACCTTTCTACATTGTGGGTGGGAACACAAACTAGTACAACCATTGTGGAAATCAGTATGGAGATTCCTCAACAAGCTAAGTACAGTAATCCCATTTAACCCAGGCAGTCTACTTCTGAGTATCTTCCTGAAAGAATTAAATATATCACACTACAGTGACACACAGACACCCATGTCTATAGCAGTGCAACTCACAATAGCTAAATCTTGGAAACAGCTTATATATATCCATCAACAGATGAATGGATTTTTTAAAATGTGGTATCTATCACAGTGGGGCACTACTCAGTTATAAAGCCAGATGAATTTGAGTCGTTCATAGGAAGATGGATACACCTTGAGACCATAAATCTAGTAAAATAAATCAGACACAGAAGGTTAAATATTGCATGTTTCTCTAATATATGGAGCCCAAAATATAAATAAAGAGCAAAATAAAAGATACTAGGAAACAGGGAGCTTGTCCTTTTGCAGATGGGAAGGGGACAAAGAGATGGAAGTAGAGGGGAGGGTGGGAAGGGAAAGGGGCAGTGAAAGGGATTAAGGTGTGGTATATACACGTACCAGCTTCCCACAAGGAGTATATTCATAAAAAGTCAACGAGAAGGAGTGCTCTGTGGTCCAGAGCATTAGGTTCACCTGGAAATGTGCTAGAGAAGCAGGTTTTCAGGCCGCAACCCAGGCTACTGAATCATACACTTCAGGTGAGTTAGAGAAATCTGTGTTGCAGCAAGCTCTGCAGGTGATGCTCATGTTCATTGAAGTTAGTGCAACACTAGTAAGTTTGACTTTAGTGCTTAAAGGAGGAATATGTCCACCAGAGGGCACAGAGCTAGTTCCACTGGGCAGGAAGGTAGGACAACCATCATTTGGTGTTTCTCAGGTTTTGGTGAATAAGATTAAAAAAAAAATTAAAATGTAACTTAAAGTTCAGGTTACAAAACAACTAACATAATTTTTAACAAATAGTGACATTGTATGCAATAGCTTGCACATTTTCTACACTGGACCGAAAATTCTACTTTTCTATTAGTACCTATTTACAGCACATAATGATTACATTCCGGTGGGGGTAGGTACATGCATAGAACAGACCTTAATTCTTTTTACCACGCTGCCTTCCTCCCTCCCTTCTCCATGTCTAGAGCCCCTTCTCAATTGCAAAAGATCTGTTCCCCATTACCTATCTCTTATTTTGTTCTATAAATTACTTATACTTTGGGTTTCTCATATAAGAGAAGTTAAGCTGTACTTAAACTTGTATGTCGGGTTTATTTCACTTAACATTATGTTAAATAATATTTATACTTTAAATAGAGCTGAACAAGTAAGATGCAAAATAAATTTATTTGAAAAACATGAAGCCAAAACAAGATAGCTTGTATCCATAGTGTGAAGCAGATGCTGACAGGACAGAAAGTTGGCAAAGTCACAGGAAGGCTGTGGCAGCTATCGCTGCCCATCACTGGTTACGTCAGGTGGTAGCGCCGAGGAGTGAGGTGCGGGAAGGTCAGCGTTAGGACTTGGGAGACTGTCTTCATCACTCCGGTGTTGCTGTATTTATCCTGATCAGCAAATGTGCTTTGACACTTATGGATGGAAAAAAGATGCCCAAAGGAGATTTGCTCTTAACAGATAGTGATTTCAAAACTCTCCATGACATTAAATGGGATCTTATTCACCTTTAGAAAAGAAGGAAATTTTAACGCATGTGACAACATGGGTGAACCGTGAAGTCATTATACCAGTCAAACAAGCAAGAGACAAAGCCTATACCTCCACTTATATGAAGTAAATTAATAGAGAAATTAAGTAGAAGGTGGTTTTCAGGGGCTGCGTGAAGGGAGTGATGGGTGTAATTGTTCAACATACATACTGAGTTTCACTTCAGGATAATGAAAACATGCTGGAGATGAATAGTAGTGATGGCTGCAAAATAATGTCAAAGTTTAATACCACTAAATTATACACAGCAAAGGATTAAAATAGTAAATGTTATGTAACATGTACTTCACCACAATTTTTAAAGATGGGTAATGTAAGTGTAAGATGTGGAAACAGGCCACCAGAGGAACGGAAAGAGCAAAGAAACATCCCCGTGTGCACAGGGCATTGGAAGAGACATTGAAATCTGTAGGAAAAAGGGTGAGCTACATGAAAGAAAAACAGTGTTCCAATAGGTATTTCTGTGGTAAAAGAGAACATTTGATTCCTTTGTCACATCCTACACAAGTTAAATTGCAGCTGAGTGACGCTATTAAACTATGAAGACCAAACTTTAAAGCTTTTAGAAGCTTTTTAATATTTATATGATATTTATATGATTGTCAGTGGAAAAGGCTTCTTCACAGGTCTGAGGGAACAAAGAGTCACAGTCTGAGTTTGGCTTTAAACACAGGAATTTGTTACCTTACAATTCTGGAGCCATTTGTCTAAAATCAGGTGCTTGTAGGACTAAGCTTCATCTGAGATGCTGGGTAGAACCCCTGTTGCCTCCTCTGGTCTTCTTATGATGACCAGCCATCCTTGGTGTTCTTTAGTTTCTCTCTAACCTCTGTCTGTGGCCTCTGATGTTCTACCTGTGTGTCTCTTCTCTGTACCTGACTTTCCCTCTTCTTAAAAGGACAACATTCATACTGTCCTAAGAAGGCATCCTATTCCACTTCGACCTCCTCTCAGCTGAATATAACCTGTTACACTTATTTTCAAATAATATACTTGTACTTTTAGTATAATTTTCTTTTCCACAAAATCCAAGTGAATGAGAAGAATCCTTCGAAGGACTGCACAATATGGACTCCCATTTGTACATTGTGGGGTGTGTGGGTGTGTTATTTGTTTTGAGTGGAGGTCTCTGCTGTGTTGACCAGGCTGGTCGCAAACTTCTGAACTCCTCAGCCTCCTGAGTGTTGGTGTGCAACAATGGTATTTCAAATAAAGTTAAATTCTGAAGTGTTGGGAAGTAGAACTTCAACTTACCTCTTTTGGGGGACACAATTCAACCCATAACAAAAAATATTAGCATTGGGGGAAATTAATACTTCTGAACATACTAAACAAAAATGAGCAATTTCTCTCTTCTGTAGGATGTATCTCAGCAAAGATATAGTGAAAAAGAGATCAGAAGTCTTTTACACTATTTTAGTTATCATGATACTCTAAAACAAACATACAGACACACAAAAAACAATATATTCAACATTGTCATTTTATTGAAAAAGTAATACACACTTTAAATTTGTAGTATAAAAATAAAGTAAAAATTAATTCTTCTCAATCCCAAGTACTGTTATTTAAAAAGTCAGTTTCAGTTTTAAATTTTGAAAACATTTTTCTCCACTTTGAACTTTTAAAATTCTCAATATATTTCTTCTTTATTTTTTCCATAATGATAGGCATTCATTCACTTGAACATTATTTACAAACATATTTTGTGTGGGGACTACATTTGGGTACAGGATATACAGTTGTAATCAAGGTTAAGTGTGTCCTGGTATCATATTCTCATGAGAGAAGACAGAATTTCAGTAACAGGGTAACAATTTGTTAGCATGTAACATCCTTATCAGGATTAAGGAAAAAATAAAGGGTCAGGCAGTCAGAAGAGCCAGCTGTCTGCAGTGGGTTATAAAATTAAATTCAAAGGAGCTTTTTTAAAAAAATACCTAGGTGACCAAAGCACATCATAGAACTGCTTTGTACCTATAATGAAATACCTGACCACTGAAGAGGTGAGGAAGAATGTATTTTGGCTCAGGCCTCTGGAGTTCCAGCTCAGAGTGTAGAGGTCTCACAGATATGGGCCTCTGGTGAGACAGTCACATCATGTCAGGTCTGAGCGTCAGAGTGAGCATTCACATTTGGAGCCAGAGAGACAAGGGGGTCCCCAGATCCCTCTTGGGGACACAGCTCCAATGCCCAAAGACCTCCATACCACCACTCTGGGTAACAAGCCTTTACATACAGACCTTTGGGAAATATTCATCCAAAGTATAGCACACATTTCAGTGAGCGTCTTGGCGCGTACGCATGGGTAAATTAGGCTGTGGCACAGCTTCACTTTGGGATGATAGGAAACTTCTGAAAGTCGACAGTGGTGGCAGGTGCCTGACAGTGTGAAAATACTGAACGCCACTGAGTTGTCTGCTTGAAATGGTTAAAATGGTAAGTGTTGTGCATATTTTACCACAACAAACACTGTTTAATGCCTACCTGACTTTTGAAATGAGAAGCATAAAAAACAACAGCAGCAATGACAGATTAGATAATGCCCCCCAACTTAGACTAAATACAGAAGGGAGAAATGTATTTCGATTTGGGAAGATAAAAGTGATTAATTTTTTTAGTCAGATCAAAATAAATGATACAGTCTGAAGCAGATAAATATGATATTTGGTGTGGACAGAATCACAACATTTGGTTCTTTTCTGCTGCTTATCAGGGCCTGTGTTTATAATTTCCACTTTCCCATTTCTTCTCCTGTTCAGATGAGACAAACTTCCTTCATTTCTGATTAGCTGACCACTCATCACAGAACCCTTTAGCAAAAATACATTCAGTCATTTTGGCCAGCCTGACTTTTGGAAGCAAGAAGCACAAGCTATTCACAATTAGTTTCTGCTGGATCTCTGAACAAAGCTTTATTATTTATTTTTTAAATTAGATGGTAGTACTTTGAAGGCAATTTCCTTATTTTTACCAACTCCAGGTGTAGGAGAAAATCCTGCAAGGTATGGGACACTATAGATTCCCCTTTGTACATTGCAAATGTTTTTTTTTTTTGTGGTACTGGGGATTGAACTCAGGACCCTGAGCTTGCTAGGCAAGCGCTTATTCCACTGAGCTATATCCCCAGCCCAGGTTTGTTATTTTTTTTCTTGAGATGAAGTCTTTTTGTGCTGCTCAGGCTGGTCTCAGACTCCTGAACTCCTACCTCCGCCTCCTGAGGGCTGGGACCGTAGGTGCTCCACCGCAGCTGGATGGCTACATGGGACGCCTCCTCGGTGGGGGCACCTCTTAGTGGTGCTTTTTTTCTTTCAATATGAGAATGTTCCTGAGTTACCACTGTGGTGACTAAGAGACAGATTGTTGCTCTTTCTCCTAGAATCACCCTAGTAACTAGATGATAAATACAAGTGTGTTAATTGTTTCACAAGTGTTTGAAGTCTGAGAATCTTCTAGATTTCTGTTAGCAAACTGCTATCAGGTAACCTTGAGTGGTCCTTTGGAAATTTCATTGTTTTTAGAATGAAGCGATTTATTTTCAGAGATGTTAAAAGCGTGTGTTTCAGCAACTTCTAGTTGCGGCTGCCCCTCTTCACAAATTCTACAGATCCTCATGTCTTTCATCCTCAAGAATGAATCCTCACTTTGAAGTCACTGCTTTTTCTTTGCAGATCATTTAGCTAATTAAAAAGGTGCCAAAAAAACTGGCTTCTTGGTCCAGGTCAATCAAGCTTTTATTAGTTACAGAGACAAAAATTCTGTCATTTTCTTTAAGCTCAAACACCCCTCCTTGATAGATGGAATAGAGTCCATACTCAGAATCTTTGGACCAACAACTGTTTCTAGCACTCTTCATCAGCATTATAGGTTCAGGGTAGCTTGTGAATTTGTAAATATATTGCACCATTTGTTTGTTTTTCTTTCTGTTCTCTTCCTTTGAAATTATTCCTGAAGTGTCTTCGCTTTCTTGAAAGCGGAAGTATGTTTGGGAGTAGATGTAATAAAGCCCGGCTTGATGGATAACCAGTTCTCCATTCCTCAAGTGCAAATTATTCAGGAATGAATGTCCTTTTCTCGAAGACTCCCAGTGCTGTAGTTTGTAGCCCAAAGCCTTTTCATTCTTGGATGCTAGATAAAGGTCAGAGGAGAAAAATTAACAGAGGAGAGTTTATAGCAAAGCAAGGAGTTCATGGCAGCTGTGCCCAGCCGATGTTTTTGTTAGTCATATATAGATTTCAATCTAATATTAAACTTTGTCCCTTCAATCTTATCTGAATTATAAACTCTGCTCATATAAAATCAGGAGGCTCCTTTCTCATTTATCATTTTGCCCTGCTGGATGTCTCTGGCCTTTCTGTACCACATCTACCAATGGTGCCAACGCCTGGCACACTCAGCTCTGAAGGACAGCAGATTCATGAAGAGTGGATGGTGAGTCTTCCTCCTGGGAAGACCTTCCTCTGTCCTGAGCCCTCTCCTTCCTTCCTGTGCTGGTGAAATAAAATGGAAAAGCTAGAAGGAAAAAAATATATATTTCCTTAAGCCTAGGTCTCAGGACTTTTTGCTATTTTGGGGGGACTTTTAAGTTCATCCTTAGGCTTGCTCAGCTTTCCAGAGGCAAAGGTCCTGTTCAAACAGAAGGCATCTCTAGTCCAAGATAAGACAAGGACAAAGTTTGACATAGCAGCCCCAGTTTAAAGATTCTCAGAACCTTGAATCTTAACTCACAAACATTTTGAATAAAAAAAGGGCCCTACAAAAATACAATATTCCTTTAAAGTTTGGATTCATTTCCATGAGTGGTGCAAAATTTAGCTTTTCAAGACTTTAACACAAGGATTATACTTGTTGATGAATAGCAAATACTAATATTGCAATTATCATCTCACTTTTGTGCAGAGCATGTTAATCATTTCTAAAACATACGTTCAGGAATCCAAGAAGGCAACTTTCTGGAAAAAAACCAGAAAACAACCTTTTCATTTATTAACTGATATTTCTGAAATTCCTTTAGCTTGGGATAAGACTTTTTATAATTATAAAGGTGACTAATTATTGAGTCCTTACTTTAATAAAACGGACAATTTTCATGAGTTATTGTTAACTTTTATCATTTTATGAGTTAATAATTATCTTGTTTTGTACATAAATTGAAGCTTGTCTTGTTAAATAGTTTGCTCTCCATATACAAAGAGTGATAAAAATATATGACGGGTATTTAAATTTTTCACAAGTTTATATTATAAAGGACATATTGTCATTAATCCTCCTCAAAATACTCTCTCTTCCTTTGAACACATTTTTCCCATTATTCCTGCCACTTCTCTGAAGCAGTTCTGGATGTTGTCTTTCCTGAGTGTCTTTACAAAATGTGATTACAGAATGTGGTGGATGATGCTGCCCAGGGCCATCCAATGGAGAGGCAGCCTGTAACACCAAAACGGGGTGGCCTCGTTGACTTTTCTCACCAGATCTGGCACCAGAAGATTTCCACCTCTCCCCCAAAGTCAAAATGATCACGAAAGGCACTTTGAATGGATTCAGGATACCATGGTAGCCACCACAGTGCAGCTAAGGATAGTCACAGAGAATTCCCAGAGCTGTTTCATAAAGTGCCAAGAATAATGGGATTGGTGTGTTCAAAGCAGGGAGGAATATTAATGGCAATATGTCATTTACTGGAATAAACTTTAAAATTTACTGTATTTTCCCATGATACCACTTAGGTGGATGAAGAGGAGCTGAGTTCCAGCCTGAGCATTTACAGGCCCACGTGCTGTACACAGTACTATACTGACATTTGGTTCAAGAGACAAAAATTAGACTTAATATATGTGGTTAAACTGTGAAACTGACATCTATGTAAATGAACGCAGCCAAATGCTGGCAATTTCCTGTGGTTCACCTTAACATAACAGCCAACAGGAGTCCTCGTGATTCATAGTAACAGGAAATGATTTGGAACCTTTGAAAGAAGAGTTGATGCAAATGTAGATGAGTACAAAGTGACAAGAGAGAAAAAAAGTGAAGCAGAAATAAGCCAAAGCAGAAGCTCAGGAATCGTGAAGATAAAATTCTCCCATCCGTGTTTTTCCTGAGGCCAGTTATACTATGGCAGTAATTGAGCTATTTGTCTGAAATTTTGCTTCTGGAAAGTCAATCTGAGATTTGATTATTACTGACCATTTTATAGATAGCCACATAAATATTGTAGGTACAAGCTTAAAAGCATGAACTTGTTTTTCTATTGCTTCCTCTAAGTTTGACTTAAATTTTTTTTCTTTTCGCTGCTGAGGATTGAACCCAATGGCATGTGCCAGCTGAGCAAATGCCCTATCCCAGAGCTCCGTCTCCAGCCCTAAAGCAGATGTTCACTGTTTCTCTTACCTAGGTCTAAGGATTTGGTACTTTTCCGAGTGGTCCCTGTTATGTGAGCTGCCGCTTTCTGCAACCTTCTGTCTTGTCCTAGGGTAAGACTTAGCTGTTCTTCTGAAAGAGAAATGATAAAGAATTATCAGCACTTGCTAAGCTCGCTTTCAAAATATATTGTTGTTCCTAGCTGTTATCACTCAGGCACTGTAAACACACTAAACTTACAAAGCTGACCCGTGGGTTTTCATAAAATCAACCCATATTTGAATATGATGACCAACCTACTTCAATTTATATTTAATCTGAAAAGTACTTTAGATGGAAACATTAAGCAGTGACATGGCTTTAGAACTTATCAGCATCTCAGAGGAAACGTCCAAATAAAATAAAACAAAATAAAATTTTGGCCTCTTTTTCAAAAACAAAATTTAAAAACTGTGCACTTGCAATAATTCTACTGAGGGATTATTGTTTTCAAAAACCAGATATTGGGAAATTTCTGCTTTGAGTTATATTAAAAAAATTGGAGTGATACGAATTTTGTCATCTCAATAATTTTTTTTTCCTTTTTGCTAATAGCTACTGCTAATTGGAAAGGAGTACCAATGGTAAAAATTTCCCATAGACACTACAGTCTGGTACTCAACAGTCTCCCCAACTCCCCATCCCACCTCCAAAAAGGAGACAGGAACTGACACGCTAACCACGATATTCAGGGTAGGAGCATACAAATTATTGATTCATTGGATGATAATAAATAAGATTACGTTGACCACCATCCAGAGCACTTAAGGCAGCCTCTGAAAAACAAATCCCATAAGCTTCTCTCAAAATATCAGCTCAAACTTCCCAAGTCTCCTTATATTGGTTCTTAAAATAAATTTTATTCTTTTATCAAATAAATATTACCAAGGTACTATACTATGCAGTGCAGGACTACACTGATTAATGATTGATTCGGCTGACTGAAGCCCTTAGGGACTTACAACATTTTTTGGAAGGTGAGAATTAGTAAGTGAACATTTATCTGGGAGAAGTAGAAATGAAGGGAGTCAAGTATGCCGAGGAGGGAAGGATTCCTATTTATTGGAAAGCTGAAGTCAGGGGAGGGTTTGTGGAGACAATACTAAGAACTTCTTTCACTTTCTCCAGCAAACCAGAATGCCCATTACCTCTACGCCCAGCACTCCTCTAGGACAAGGAGGAAGAATTATAAAAAAGCAAATGCAAGAAACTGCTAGGGGCAGAGGGATAAATGTCAGAACAGAATGAAGATCAGAGAAAAGCATCCCATGAGCTGAACCAGCAGCCCAAGGCAGAATACACAAAGCATTCATGGACATAGGCCCAGAGCAGCACAGTTTCAGACTTGGACGAAGAGCTGAAGTATACATGATGTGATGTTAGGTTAAGAAGTTTGGACTTTGCAGGACATGGGGAGGTTGAAAGCTATTGCTTGGGGAAGTACAGAAACGTGCTGTAATTCAGGTTACCTGTCATGATTAGGTTTGATGGCCAGAGGTGAGAGGGCTGGAGACCGACAGGTAAGTTACCAGTTGATTATAATTGATCAGAATGAGTCAACAGCCCTTATCTAGGCTTGTAGCAAAGGGATTTTGCAAGAGTAGATGATAAAACTTCTTAAAGGCAGGGCCGGGGATGTAGCGCAGTGACACAAATGATTTTCTGGTAAGCATGAGGTCTTGAGTCTGATTTCTAGTACAAAAAAAAATCTTAGAGGAGGCATGAATAGAAGATGAGAAATTTCTTGCATCTCTCTGGTATTAGCTGTAAATTATCCAGGATGGGTGGGCATTCACACCATAATGAAAACAAAATGTAGCACGAGATGCCTATCAATTACACATTAGTTTCAGAATGCTCTCCTCTCAAGATCTACGTGTCCATTTACCTTTATCTGTGACTGTTAAATAATTCGTGATGGCTTGCCACCCTCGAACCGTTTGTTTTCAATATTCAGTACTGAATCTAGTTGGCACTTGAGGTCATTGGAAGGATATGGCAAAACCAAGATTTGAAAGCAAATTTGAAAGAGAAGAAATTTCCTACTGGTTATGATAAACACTTCATGGAAAAGAAACATGAATACGTGTACTTGGGTGTCATGGTTGCATCTTTTTTTTTTTTAAAGTTAAAGAATGAAAAAGTAACAAATAGACACAAAGTAGCACAAGAACAGTACAATCAAAACTGATTTACAGACAAGGTGACAGGGAATTAACAATGGTTGTTGTATTACATATTGATAACTTCCAAGTGTATGCTCAGGAAAACACATACAGACATACAAGATTGATCAAACAACTAATCATTAACTGCTCCTTCCAATAAAGCGACATAAGTTAATAGTGCATCATGGTTGCATCTTGATGTCCAGAGTAGAACATGATTTCTACATCTTACAGGGATGAATGAAAGAGAAAACGACTCTCCAGTGTGGAAAATAGTGTGAGAATCCACCACAGGCTGCAGCTCCGATACGCCTCGCCAGAGCAGGTGGCACGCTCTACATTCTCACTAGGGCTTTGGCCTCTGAGGAAGCAATCAGAAAGAATGCTTAAATCCCATGGGCACGCCTTGCCTTTGCATTTCATAAAGGAAAATAGCGGTTTTCAAGTGATGAGGAGATTAAAAAGTTCTTTCCTGCTAGGCTTCCACATGCGCATTCAGGCTTGTATGGCCATTAGTGTGAAGCAAATTCAAGAAACTGCAAATGGGAGAAAATGGGAATATGGTGAATTGCTTGGAAAGATATTTTGTGTGTACTCACTTATTCACTCCAAAATTACAATTAAGAACCTTCCAGGTAGAGAAGTGTTATCGGGACATTATGAACGTACCAGTTATACTGAATCATGCACTCTTAATTAGCTGGTTGTATGTTATATGAATTTTATCTCAGCCACAAAATACACACATGTGGGCACAAACACATACAGAGAGAGACAGAATGAGAGAGAAAGAGACAGAGAGAGAGAGAGAGAGAAAGAGGTAGAGAGACGGACCACAGAATAAGAACTTGGGAGAAAAAGAACCTAGTAGGCCTGAGGCTGGGCATTAAGAGATGAAAAAACAGACATTTTCCATCTTTGAAGACATTTAGTCTCATAGAGAAGCAGAAAGAAGATATATAAATCTCAGGTTAAGTGCGATTGAAATAACAAGGTTTAGGGAACGTATTTAGAAAGGTGGCCAGGAAAGGCCTCTGGGAAGGAAGAGAGGACAATAGCCGAGCCATAAAGGAGCAGGAGGAGCCGGAACAGAAACCAGCTCGCGGGAGGCGGGTAGCTCAAGGGGAGGCTACCGCCCTGAAGAGGAAAGCGGGCCCCCATGGAGACCGCAGGCGGAAGCCTCCAAATGGCTAGGAAACTCGGGAGGAAGGTGTGATGTGGCAAGAGGTTTTTGTGTGAAGAGAGGCAGTCTGCTTGTGGTCAGAAGCACGGAAGATGGGTAAATTTAGGGGATTTTGTTTGTTTTATTTCTTGGGATGTTTTAGAAAAGATTTACAAAGGCCTATTTGCAGCATATTAGAAGGTAAAATAAATAAATAAATAGAAGTAAAAGGAAAATTAGTATGGACAAAGTAAAATTAAGAGGAAATGAAGTTTGACCATAGGTGCATCACAGATTTGGTTCTGAGCTTTCCAGCAGTGAGTGGGAAGAGTTCCAGTAGGACCAGTAAGTGGCTTGGGACACCAGGCAGCAGGTCAGAGATGGGATGTGTGGGCAGAAGCAGAGAGAACAGAGAACCATTCACCCTCTCAGGAAGTTAACAGTAACAAGGTAAAATAACAAAAAATTACTACCTTGAGATGTAGGAATGGTTTCCTCAAAGGTTGTCAAAGTCATCTGCAAATAGTATTGAATAAAGCTTGTTAATGTCCCTAAACATTTTTTAACTGACTACAGAACGTCTATGGTTCTTCTTGCTCATGCCTAGCAGGACATTTCTACATAAGACATCAATCCAGGAAGCTTTCAGCTGTTTAATCATAAGGTTTGTATGGGGGAGTGAGCTGGGTCTTAGGGTATCTGTCCTTACACAGCGATTAAAGAAGCAACCATACCCTGCCTGGGAACGTTCTCCACCTGGATGAAGTCTTTGAAAGGTCTCACGTGGAACAGTGCAACAGGAAGTGACATCTGACAAGTTAAGTCAGCCTAAGGTCCCTCAGATTTCCATGTGGCCAGTGAAGGTAGCAGTCCTCACATTACTGGTGAGGGGGGTGTGTGTCTACCTGAATGCTTTTGTGTGTGTAAGAATCCTGTGAGACAGAGCCCACACTTGAAATTGCTAGACAGACTCCAGCCTCATGATCAAAAGCACACTTCTTTCTCAGGGTGCCCACACGCACACAGCGCGCCGAACTGTGACTGGGCACCACCACTCTCTTCTTTCTGAGGATGTAGCTGAGGCATTTGTGCTCAGGGTAAAGATATGACCCCAAGTTCCTACGTCTTTGATAACAATTTAATGAATTCCCCCAAACTAGTGAAAACTAAGCCTTTCTGTTAAATGAATAGAACTTAGCTTATTGGCAGCTTTTTTTTTTGAGACAGAGTTTCATTGTATAGCACAGGCTGCCCCCAATGTCACGATCCCCCTGCCTTAGCCTCCCAAGTGTTAGGGTATGGGGTTCCCCACCACATCCAGCTTCCTCCATGGCTTCCAACTCCCCCTGAGGATTTGGGCTGTCACTATCTGTTGGGAGCCGGTGTGAGG
>PVLD010010860.1:0-68482 GCA_004027595.1 Dinomys branickii | reverse complement strand
TTATTCTGGTTCATATGTCTCCATTCTTTTGTCTTTAAAATAAAATTAAAAATAAATAAGTAAATAAATAAATTAGCCAGAGTAACTTCCTGTTGCTTGCAACTGAAAATATCTAGTACAGGTATAAAAAATAATAGCTGTGTTCAGACAACAGAGTGTATGCAGTTCATGCAGGTCTATGACATATGGTGTACCTGTTGTGACTTACACCTACTCTCCTTGCTAGTACCTGGGTTATACTGAACCCAGAGCGTCGTCTTTAAAATGGAATTCTGGCACACATCCGTAATCCTAGTTCTTGAGGCTAAGGCAGGAGGATAAGGTGAGTTCAAGGCCGGCCTTGGTTACATAGTAAGTTTAAGGCCAGGTTGAACTATAGAAGCACGACCTTGTCTCAAAAAACCAAAACACAATGAAACAAACAAACAAAAAATAAAAAATAAAAATAGCAGGGCATGGTGGTACCGAGTTCGATACCGTAAAAGATGTTGATCAATGAATGATATATCCATTCAGTGTACTGCTATTAAAACCATTAAAAAAGAATTGTTTTGGGGCTGAGGATGTAGCTCAGTGGTTGAGTGCTTGCTTTAGCATGTGCAAGGTGCTGAATTCAAGGCTTAACACTGAAAAACTCTTTTTAAAAATTAGAGGATGTGTTCAATGGAGATAATACAATACTTTATTGCCGGGTGTGGTGGTACATGCCTGTAATCCCAGCACTTGGGATGCTGAGGCAGGAGGATTGTTGCAAGCGAGACCAGCTTGGGCTAAGAAGTGAGCTCAAGGCCAGCCTGAACTGCATAGCGAGACCGTCTCAAAAAAAAAAAAAAAAAGACAAAAACCCAAACAAAACCACTATTATCCCAAGAAAGTGGATCTCTCTGTACAGTGTGGGATTTTTATTTTTTTGGTACCAGAAATAAAACTCAGGACCTTGGGCTGGGGCTATAGCTGTGGCATAAATGCCTGCCTGGCAAGTGCAAGGTCCTGAGTTTGATCCCCGGTACCACAAACTCAGGACCTTGTGTTTGCCAAGCAGGTGCTTGTGCCACTAAGCTATATCTCTAGGCCTTTGTGGGTTTATGAATTTTCTTTTGTAAATTTTGCTACCATGAAAATGAAGTAAATCAGGAAAAGTTTTTAAAGTCTTTCTCACACACATATGTGGTTTTTGTTTGAGACAGCATCACACTGTTCAGCTCAGGCTGGCATTGAACTCAAAAGTGATCTTCCTGCCTCACTGCCCAAGTGCTGGGATTACAACATAGTCATGCGCCAGTATGCCCAATGTAGATACAGATTTTGTTGTTCTGTTTTTTGAGACAAGGTCTTGCCAGACAGCCCAGGCTGGCCTTGAACTTACAGTGACCCTCCTGCCTCACTTCCCCTGGGATCACAGGCGTGCGCTGCCACACCTAGTGATGCAGATTCCGAAACAGGTAAAACTGTGGTAAAGGAAGTCACAGACGTGGTCAGCTCTGAAGAGGCTATTTATTCACTGGAAGAGGTACAAGGGCTTTCTGGAGTGAGGCCGGTATTCTACATCTTGATTTTGGTGTAATTCTTATTAAGTGTGGATTTAAGATTTGGGCATCTTATTATCTGTAAAGCTTATCTCATTAAAAAATACATGTAAGATAGAAGAGAAAGAGGAAGCAGTTACAAAGCATTTTGGAGGTGAAAAACGGAGGTCATGAAGCGGTTTGTTAAGAGCTTTTTCTCAGGAGGCAGGCTGTGGCCCTGGGCTTAGACTGGGAGGACGTGGTGGACTTGGACTCCAGACAGTCCCTTTGCGGCAGAAGGCAAGGGAAGTTCCTAGAACTGCATTCACAGAATGGGCACCAACACCCGGGACTCCTCCGTTTGCTCCAGTGCATGACAGGACTCTGAACAGGGAGGGAAGCCAGGTGACTGAGTATGCTCCAGGGACTGAGGGCTGGGACTGGCTAGCAGTGGAGGGAATGAAGCCGAGAGCAAGATGAGCTGAGATGTGGAATGGGCAACGCAGGGCCGCAGGGTGTGCTTGGAGCTCCTGGCAGTGAAGCAGTTCCAAGTGTAGCATGAAACAGGAGGAAACAGGAAAAGAGGGGCACAATGTTTACTGTAAGCACCATCCATCCAACGCCGGCATTTTTTTTTTGAGACAGGGTCTCACTATGCAGTTTAGACTGGCCTTGAGCTCAGTTTGTGGCCCAGGCTGGTCTTGAACTCATGATCTTTCTGCCTCAGCCTCCCAAGTGCTAGGGTTACAGGCGTGACCACCATGCCCAGCCAACACCAGCACTTCTAACACTCTGGTTTATTTAAACACTACCTCAACTTTGCATGGACGCACTACTGCAGTATTTACAGGTAAGTGGTCATGTTCTGAGGCCAGTAACTTGTTCTGGCTTATATTTAGCAAGTACCAAATAATTTCAAACCCCAATTTGACTCAAAAATTTTTTTTTTTTAGACAGGGTCTTGCTACATAGTTCAGACTGGCTTCAAACACATTATTAAGCCCAGGCTGGCCTCAAACTTAAGTCAATCTTCCGGCCTCAGCCTCTCAAATGCTGTGATTATAGGCACGCACCATGCCCAGCACCAAATGCTCTTTCAATCATATTTACTTGCCACACAAATTAGTAACAGCAGGACTAGAATTTTTTGGGAAACCATGTGTGTAGAAAGGGGAATAATCTGGTGCTGGTAGAGATAAAAGCATCTATTGCCAACATCTAGGAAATGGCTAGTAGCAAGCAAAAGGAGATAAGGTAGTTCAAGCAGGTAGCCTGCTGTGGTAGTACACCACACTGGGGAGCAATCCCAGCACGGGGGAGGCTGAAGCAAGAGGATCACCTTGAGTTTGAGGCTAGCCTGGGCAGCATGAGTTCAAGGACAGCCTAAACTATATAGTGAGACCTTCTCTCGAAAAACGAACAAAAATACCTAACCAAAAAATATACATGAATTTCAAGCAACTGACATGAGTTTTAGCACTGTCCTTTGGGAACACACATCAAGCAGCAGAGGTGAAATACAGAAGTGGCTTGCTGCTGCTAGTATGTATGTATGAGAAAATTAGTCAGCTCTCATATTTTATTTTTGGGGTCAAGGTCTTGCTATTGTCGTTTGGGCTGCCTTCAAACTCACAGTGACCCTATCTCAGCCTCCCAAGTGCTGGGATTACAAGTATGTGGCATTGTACCCAGGTTTTTCTTTCTTAAGTAAGAGGGGTCTTCCAGGAAAAACCAGGTTTCAATTTAACAAGAAACCTCACAGATCAGGAGCATCTGAGGTGAGAAGGATTGGGGCTGTGAGAGGTTCACCCAGAGTGGCAGCTCAGCGCACGGACGAGAGAAGGGACGTAGGGGCTGGAAGGCTCATCATGGCGGGAGGACACGTGGAGTTCAAATTGTGGTGCTAGAGTGGTGTGTCAAAGTCGAAGTACTAGGCGCCCTGTCTGCCAGTATGTACAGCCTAAATCTCAACCCCCTCTCCTTTTCTTACCGTCATCGAGGGCAAATCTTTAGTGTGAGCCAACTTTACCAAATACCTATTGCACTGGCACTTGGCAAAGTCAATTCATTTCACCTTTACTGCAGATGGCCGAAATCAAGGCCACAGCCAGGATTTAAAATCACCCAAGTCTGGCAACTGCTTGAATGCTCCTTGACTACATTAGTCAATGGCAGAAGTCTTACATGCAAGCTCTCAATTGTAAAACACCGTCAGTGGCCTCTGGCGGTAGGTGAAAACAGCTGTCAGACTGAGCAGATGTTCTAG
Source organism: Dinomys branickii (assembly GCA_004027595.1). NCBI lineage: Eukaryota > Metazoa > Chordata > Mammalia > Rodentia > Dinomyidae > Dinomys > Dinomys branickii. The sequence goes on along the minus strand of PVLD010010860.1, from coordinate 64,711 downwards.
TTTACATTTATCATGTACATGAAAAAGATAGTGGCCCCACCTGCTTGGATAAGAAGCATTGGAAGAACTGGCCAATAACCACAGCAGCAAGAACAAAAACCATGCAATTCATTCACAGGAATGAGTTTTTTTTAGTTTTTTTTGAGACAGTGTTTCACTATGGAACCCAGGCTGGCCTTGAACTCTCAACAATCCTCCTACCTCGGCCTCCAGAGTGCTGAGATTATGGGCATGTGCCACTATGCCCAGGCAGTTCTTTGCTTAGGAGACCAGTAGGGGAGAGAAAGCTGACACTTCAGTGAAAACAAAAATAACATACCCCAGGAAGGGAATTACAATAGCTCAGAGTCTATTGGATTAGGAAGGATCCTTTTCTCGTTACTCCTGTGCAACAGCAGCTCTACCAGGAGGAATTTCGAACTCCTTAAGAAACCGAGTCATTATTATTTTTTTTTTTTTGCGGTACTGGGGATCGAACTCAGGACCCTGCGCTTGCTAGGCAAGCCCTTATTCCACTGAGCTATATCCCCAGCCCCCGAGTCGTTATCGTTAAGACAGTAATCCTTCAAAATGCACCACCTCAAGAGAACGTTTAACGACATCCACTGTTCATCACGTGTTTTACATACTTTTTTTTGAGACAGGGTGTCACTGTGTATGTAGTTCAGGCTGGCCTTAAATTATGTACCCCATGTTGGCCTTGAGCTCCCGGATTTCTGTATGTAAATTGCTTTATTCGTCAAACCTATCACGAGGCAGATGGCATTACCTTCATTTACATTTGGGGAAAGTAAAGCTCACAGCAGCTAAAGAACGTGCTTGAGGTCGCACAGCTGATAAATGACAGCTGTACTTTGACCTCAGATCAGCTTGCTCTTTTGACACCACACGGCCTTAGTTGCCTCAGTTGTTCTCTCACGGGAACACAATACAGAAGATGTATTTTAATTCCTTGCTTCTGTGTCTCTCCTGCTTTAGTAATGCAATGACCTCTTCCCTCCCTCCATGTTCCAACTTTTCCTCCACACACAGGAAAATATCAGTCACACCCTCTCCTAGACAGAAAGACCCAGAGCTGGTTGTGAAATTTTTGTTATAAAACATTTAATGTTAACCTACAATACAATGTAAACCTTTATGAAAAAAATTTTAAGTACACTAGATTTCTTCAGGAAATTATTACATAACTATTCAGGTGCAGTACAAGTTGGGGCACTGCATCCTTTGTGGATGGATTTTCCTTGTTGCTGCATTCCTCACGTCCTCAAAAAACCTTGACGATGGAGCGCCTTGTTCAAGCACCAGGTGATAATACTCCCCTGATTTTGCATCCTGGGGCTATCACTCCTTCTCAGTCATTTCCTGAAACTGTTTCCTGGGCCTTGGCACCGTTAGCAATTTTCATAATAACTGCTCAGTTGAAGATTCTAGGTTCTTAGTTTTTTACAGATATTCTCCTCCAGCCATCTCTTCCCCATATCTCATGGTAGAGGCAAGCAAGGAGAAAGAGTATTTACTGCAAGAAATTCTGCAGCAGGGAAAGAAAAAGACCAGAAAGGTCCCACTGAGGCTGCAAAAATTCAACTGACCCCAATCAGGTCTCTGCTTGGTCATTTCCATGGTTATTCAGCTGACTCTACAATTTCAGTCTTGGGAGTGCAGAGCAAAACTTGAAACAAGTGTTTTTGTTGATGACTTGCCATTTGGAAACAACAGCTGAAGTTATCTCAGAGGCGGATTTGGAAACAAAAGCGATGCTTGTAGACAGCCGGTTCTCGGCATCTTTTTTTTTTTCCTCCCTTGCAGGTCCCGTCGAGCTCCTGGAGGTCCTTAGGAGTAACACAGATTGTACTGGCATTTAGTGACAAAACACTCACCCATATTACACCTAGGAGGAAGGAAATGGCACCCAGCCAGCAGCACTAGGGGCAGCAATGAGACAAGCAAGGATCTAATTTAAGCAGATTATTTCAAAAGGGCCAGAGAGGGGCATGTGGTTCAGCTGAAGCCCCTTGAAGCCTACAGCAGACAGGTAGGCTGTTCCAAGAATTGTACTGACAAAAAATGACCTTGTCTTACTGTTCCTGCATCTGACTCCTTTGCTGAAAACAGGTGTCAAAAGGCAAGAAGAATAAAGTGCACAATATAGAACGAGACTGCGTCATGGAGGGGGCAAAACCCACAATGCCCTCAAGGGTGTCTGGGCCACAAATGCAGGGTGCCCAGCCTGTTGCAAATGCTGCCAGGGAGACAGCTGTGAACTACAGGTGGTTAGGCTGAAGGGGAAACATTCCTCCTTGCACGGCAGGCATTTTGGGTCGAGTGGAGAACATGATTTACATGGAGTTCATTCGACACTTTGTATGACAACAGTGAAGTGTCATTTCCCACCCGGTTGGCCTTGGCACAGCAGAAATCCAAGAACCATACACAGCCAGGTACAGAACTAACTTCTCCTGGGGCAGTGTTGTAAACCACTGGGAAATTCTCAGGTCATATTCATGAACTGCCTCCCTCTGCCACATGGTATCTACCTGACAACTGAGGCTGCAGAGGGCAGTAAGCTTATTACTATTGCTCAAGAGCGGTCTTCAGGTTTTAAACAAGAGAAAGACTCTGGAGGTGACAAATCTAGCACATTATGCTTCACTGTAACCTGAATCCCCTTATCTTCACAGCATGGTAGCAGCTACAGTGATTTCCGAAGGCTGCAGAATGTGAGCCTTGTGCCAGTCTCACTATGGGACTCTTTGGAATACTTGTGGAACAGATGCCAGGCGTGGAACACACTGGCATCTGTTAATACATGACCTGAGCCATGTACACGTTACCATAAACAACCACAGACCAGACATCAAGGTGAAAAAAAAATATTACTTCAATGCAGGAACAGGGCAAAAGGAAGAAAACGCTTGCAGGCTGCTATGTCAGAAAGTGAAATGTGCCTTTAACAGCTAATCCTGTCGTTTCCCTTCAAGGCCTTCTGATTCTTTCTATCCTGAAAACACAGTGACTGAGGAAGGCATTCTTACATGGTTCTGCCAGCTCCACTGCTGGTCCTGCTAGCACTCTGCAAAGGCAGCAAGCTTGGCAGTTGGGGAAAGCTGCGCAGCACGTACGTCAGAGGAGGAATGAAGAGCTGCTATCCTTTGGTTCAAACCCCGTCATCGCCACCTAGTACAGTCCTAAGGAAAACTACAATTGTGTGCAAAAGTGAGTGTCCACCACGTACATAAGTGTGATCTAGGCACACACCCTTTCACAGGCTGAAACTCGGATTTCCTTCCACTGGTCCAAGTGGGGTGCACGGGGGTAAGACAAGACAGCAAGAGTTGGACCAACATGACCTCTCTGGGGACAAGAGAGGAGCAATGGCAGAAATAAGCACAAACCAGCCTGGGGACCTTTATTACACTATTGTGGGCTGAGGAGCCCATGGCATAAACTCAATAGATTTAGGAACTGGCTCTTTATGAGATAAAGTTAAGGAAAAAAAAATACACCTATGTCAGCCTCATTCCTTTGGTCATTACAAAGCAACAGGAATAATTAAAATTATTCATAGGGCAGTTCAAGGAACATCTCTGTTCTGTGCTTTCTCTTCTCCCCTCTTTTCAAGAGGTGGGAGAAGGAAGTCTTCAGGAGATGCAGCTGTAGCTGGTTGATGGAGGTTTTTCACTTTTATTTTCCATAAAAGAATGAATAAAACTAGTGGGAATGTCCCCTACCCAGCTGGAACAGAGGATGGGCTGCAGGAGAAGTCTCCGTCCGCTGGAAGGCGCATGGTGAGGAGGCTGGAGGGAGAGGCGGAGCGGGAACTTTCACTGCCGGCCTCGCGCGCACACAGGTTGTCACTCTTGCAGGCAGCGTGGTTTCTGATCCTTAGGATGCAGCAGTCTTTTAAAAAAAATATTGTATAATAATAATAATATGAATATCTCTTTTTTTGTTTGTTTTCTGTTTTTGTGTTTTTCCATTTAAGGATTGGAGTTTGGGGGGGAGAGGAAGAAAAAGTGTCATTCATCTGTTAGGTCCTGGACAAAGAGAACTTCTGTGTGGCTGATTCCTGCCTCTTGCAGCGTAGGGGGGTTGGGCCACTCCTCTGAGGGAACACAGGGCAGGACCCGCCTGGGAAAGTTGGCTTCAATCTGAAATTTTTCAGGGCTTTCTTTCAAGGAGAATAAGAAGTCGTGGATTACCTGGAGAGGCCACACAGAAAAAGAGCGGCAGTGAGGAAAGACACGCATCCACCATTATAAGCCCAGTGTGCCCCAGCTCTCCCCAGGATGACTGGAGACATGAAGCAGTCGTAGCACCCCGGAGTTCCACCTCAAGTGTTCCCACTTCCCAGGACGAATATGCTACGTGAGGGAGCCCCACTGCAGAAACCGTATCAGCCCAACAATAGTCTGACTTTGAACTGACTCATCGGCTGCTTCTTTGATAACCTGTCTGATATAAAACTACAGTTTTTTTCTTAGAAATAATCGCGGCTGGATGTGGCGGTGCACACCTGACATCCCAACACTCAGGAGGTTCACTGTGAGTTTGAGGCCAGCCTGGGCTACAGAGTGAGTTCAGGGGAAGCCTAGACTACATAACAAGACCGTCTCAAAACACACACACATATACACACACTCATGTGCCAAAGCCAAGATCTATATGCTAGGTGCTGACTGAAACTGGGCAGCTCTTTCTTCTAGATACTCTATTGAAAATACGTATGTGCTATGTGTGTGCATAAAACCATGACTTCATCTCCCTCTGCCATGTAAATCTCTTCCTTTCTGTGCCTGTACCTTCCTTGCTGTGTTTGACACTGACACCTAACCTTGACACCTAACAGATGTCCCTGCACCAGATTCCCCAACATGCAGACATTTAACTTGATTAGGAGCTGTCATCCTTACACGGCTCTCCCATCTGTGGGAAACCCTTCCTAGCCTTGCTCTTGCTCTTGCTCTGAGGTGGCACAGGTGAAGTTTTTTTTTGAGACATGTAGTTCACACCAGCCTTAAACTTACTTCATAGCCTAAGCAGGCCTCAAACTCTCAGTGATCTTTCTGCCTCAGTCTCCCAAGTGCTAGGATGGCAGGTGTAGACCATGCCTCTTCACCTTGGCTTTTTGAGACCAGGTCTCACTAAGTAGCCCAGTCTGGCCTTGAACGTGCAGTGATCCTCCTACCTCTGTCTCCCAAGTGCTTGGATTACAGGTGTGTGCCATCATGCCTGGCTGACATAGGTAAATTCTTAAGTGAGAAGTGAGGTATGAACAAACTTCAGAATGTACATTGCTAACACTTCTCCTTTACAATTGTTTCCCTTTCCAAGCCCCATTTAGGAGTTACCATTTCTCTCAGAATTGGGTGGTCATGGTGTTCTTTTTAAAAACAAAAAACAGCTTTTAGTGAGGAATCTATTTAAATATCTTTGTGCGTGTGTGTCTGTGTCTGAGACAGGGTCTCGCTATGCAGTTCAGGCTGGGCTTGAGCTCCCTTTGTAGCCCAGGTGGTCTCCAACTCGCAATGATCCTCCTGCCTCAGCCTCCCAAGTGCTGAGATTACAGGTGTGTGCCACTGTGCCTGGCTAAAATCTTTAAAAATTAAAAAGCTAAGAGAGCTGGTTCCCCTTTGGGCACATGCCTATTCTTATTCTGTCCAACAGTCTAATAGCATCTTTCTCCAAAACTATCAGGAGAGTAAATTTTGTTTAGGTTTTTCACATAGGGTTTTATGTATCAAAATTCTGAGGGTAGAAATTCCAGGAAACTACACAGAGCTAAGATGTACAAACACTGAAATTGCTAGTGAACATGCAAGTTAAAATCCATATGCAAACCTGCAGTTAGCAAACAAGAGTAGAAAACAGAAGGAAATCAACATTTAATAACGACCACCTATTACATGCTAGGTACTCTCTGCAAGCACTCATAGTATCCCAAGTGTAGTTTAGTGGTAAAATGTTTGCTTAACATGTAGAAGATCTTGTTTGATCCCCAACACACACACACACACACACACACACACACACACACACACACACACACCCTTTATAGAAATCTAAAATTAAGAGATAGGAGCACTTACCTATGAGACACAGCAAAGAAGCTCTTTCTTTTGCCAGGACGACTCAACTTTTTATATATATATATATATATATATATTTATTTATTTTTTGCGGTACTGGGGATTGAACTCAGGACCTTGTGCTTGCCAGGCAAGCACTTATTCCACTGAGCTATATCCCCAGCCCTAGGACGACTCAACTTTTATTCTGCATTAGTTCTCTGAGTCTTATATTCCCTACTGGCCAGTAAGTTCCATGAATTTCCCAAACCAAGTCTCACTCATTTGTAGAATCCCTAACTAGTTGTCTAGCTCAGAACATGACATAATCTCAGAAGTTACTATACAGCAGTGATGGTGAACCTTTTAGAGCTTTCAATTATACAAACAGCCCCCTGCAGCACAGGATCAGCAACACCGCTGTAGGGCATACTGTATTTTCATTTTATAGATGGGAAATCTGAGATCTGGCAAAATATTCTATGCATCCAATGTTCTTCAGTTAAAGAAAAGCAATGACTGCTACCCAGCCTCACTTGACAATAGTGTACACTCATTTCTATTGTGACATTTCCTCTGCATTATTTCTGTGATGAAAGAATCTATAATGGTTATCAATTTGGAAAAACAACATACCAACTTCCGGTATAAACAGAACTGTTCTTTTGGTTATAAATACTAAACTAAGAGCATTTGAGTGCTTATGTTATGAGCCACGTACAATGTAACACTTTATATGAATTTAATAATAATCCTATTAGGCCATACATATCTATAATTTTGTGGTGCTTGAGATTGAACCTTGCACCTTGCACATGCTAAGCAAGCACTAAGCTCCATTCCTGGCACCAAGTGCCTACTATTATACTAACTTATTTTTCCTTTTGAGACAGGGTCTTACTATGCAGTTGAGGTTGGTCTTGGACTCACTACGTAGCACAGACTGATCTTGAACTTGTGGCAATCTTCTTGCTTCAGCCTCCTGAGTGCTTGGATTATAAGTATGTACCACCACACTTGGTCTATTATATTAATTTTACAGATGAAAAAACTGAGGCACTGAGTTTAAGTAAACTGATTAAGGAAATAGATCCAGCAACCCTGGAAGAGTGAGAATTTGGTCCTAAGAGTCTCTGGTAACTACTTCTCTATGGAAATGAGTGTTATAAGGATCTCAAACACACAAGATAGCCTCAGGAAGTGGGGCTTCTTATGTGCTGAGCAGGTAGTAAGAAAGATCCAGACTATACTTCACTTATATTCAAATATGTAATTCAGTGCTTCTAGGTTAGTGGGGAACTTTCTCTACAAACCAAAGGGTACTGGTGGGATTCTGAAGGCCACGTTAGAAGACAGCATGCATGGGACAGCCTCCAACCTCTGAACAAGGCTTTTGTGGGACTTCTTTATAAGGTGTTTTTTTCCCCCTTAGTGGAATGCAAACGTGGTGAAAGAAAACCCTAAAAACTGCTTTGAGCTCACAGCCAAAACTGAAGGAACTCTCAAGTCAATATACTGTTTTTGGTGCCACACCTATCTCTCACTTCCTTCCTTGTTCATCAGAGCATCGCTGACAGCACCGCAAGAGTCTATAAAAAGGCTCTAAACCTACAGCCCAGATACTATGAACCACTTAGGTGATCCTTACTGTTAGAGACTGTGAAAAGTGGAACCGTCTCTCTACTCGGGTATCATTGGGTAATTTGAAAATGATCTTGACACTTTCAGGGTCATCGGCAGAAGGCTCAGGAGGCAGGCACTCCAACTTCCTTTCCTTTTCTTCCTGCAGGTTCTGTAGAGACACAAAGCAAAGATGAGGCTATGGCTCAAACAGCCAAACAGGGCCATGTAGGTTTATTTTTTGTACATTCAGAAGAAAATGTAATGACCAATTACTACAAGGAAAAACATGCTGTGAATACACTAGAAACAATTCTGTTCCATCACATGTATTATTTACTGAATGTGTCCAGGTATTTAACATTTGAGGAAAAAAGAGAATGTCTAAAGGACATTGAGGGTGAGTGGTAATACACAGTGAAACAAGGTCATGAAACAGAGTATCTACCAGTTTCAGGGTACCAGGAACGCATAGGGTGAGCAAAATTCATCACTCATAGTCCCAAGACAGATTTTTCCTTTTGTATTCAAGAAAAGACACAGATGGCAACGTCTCAGCAGTTTGGGAATCACAGGGAGCAGAGACACAGCCCATCACCTGCCGCCGTCTCTCCTCTGCCAGCTTCTGCCGCTGCACCTCCTCCTCCTTCCGCCGCTTGCGCTCCCGCTCCTCCCGCTTCTTCCTCTCCTTCTCCTGGTCAGCCCTGAGAGAGGCCAGATATGCCTCATCCTGCTGTTGTCTTAGCACCTGCGTCTGGTTCCTTTCTTCTCTGTGGACAGAGCAAAAGCATAAAAAAGAAAATAGCAATTTCAGAAAGCTCTGTTTTCTTTTCAGGTCTTGGGGATGAAACCCAGGGCCTTTATGCATGCTAGCAAACATTCCAACACTGAGCCACATCCCCAATCCCATGTTTTCTCATGCTGAAAATTTATAACAGGGTAAAGATGAGGCTCTCCTGAGGAAGTTGAAAAGCAGAGCATCGCAGAACCTGAATGAGCCACCTCAGCTCTTTCCGCAGATCAGTTTAGCAAAGAGAAACCACAAGCTTTCCTCTCAACTTTGTTTGGAAACGGTCTCATGTAGCCCAGGGTGGTCTTAAACACACGGTTATCCTTTTGCCTCAGGCTCCAGAGTTCTGAGATTACACCACTACGCCTAGCCCTCTCCCTAACTTTTCAGTATCTTTTTTATTTTTCTTATCATTATCTTTTTTATAACACTGCTTTTTTGTCATTAGGTAATCATCAGCATCGTATCTCATATGTAAATACCCTTTCATGTTATTGCACTTTTGAATATGATGCTTCAGCCTCCAAGACTGTAGAAGATTTGAGAAATTTAGAGAACATACTATTCAGAATTCCACTAACCACAAGTAAAACATCATAAAATTTTGATATATCTCCTACTTATTCTCCTACAAAGTTTCATTTTCTCTTAGCAAGAACGATAATGAGTAGACATTCGTGTTTATATTTTTTGCATTTATTTATTTAGTCAGTCAGTCAGTCTTTTTGAGACAGGGTCTCACTGTGCAGTTCAGGTTGGCCTTGAGCTCACTTTGTAGCCCAGGTTGGTCAACAATCCTCCTGTCTCAGCCTCCCAAGTGCTGGGATTACAGGTGAGTGCTGGGATTATAGGCATGTGCTACCACACCAGGCTTTGCAAAAATTTAGATAAAATTTACAGGCATTTAAATGCACAGATCGGGCTGGGGGTATAGCTCAGTGGAATAAGTGCTTGCCTAGCAAGTGCAGGGTCCTGAGTTCGATCCCCAGTACCGCAAAAAAAAAAAAAAAAATAAATGCACAGATCTTACACGTACAATTCAATGAATTTTGAGAAATATAATCAAAGAATCACCACTCCAATGAAGACAGAACATTTCCAACACTCCAGAATGTCCTCTCTGCTATACTTTTTTTTCAAGCTGCTAGAGTTTAAACCCAGGGCCTTGCCTTACCTTTCAGCCACACCTCAAACCCTTCCACACCGTTCTTTTCTTACGATTTTGGGGACTGGTGCCAGAGTCTCAGGCTTGCTAGGCAAGCAGCTGATCACTTAGCCTGAGCCATATTCCTAGCTCAGCCTATACCTTTCTTACATGGTCAAAATTTTACTATATTTATAGAGACTTTATCCTGCAGTTTTCTAACATATAATAAGCAGTTTCCTATGTCACAAAAGCATCTCATATACACACACAAAAAGCATCCCACAATCTTATGTATAACTTTCCTGAGGGCATTTTGACATTATAAACAAAATACTTCTATACACTTATATTGCCTAACCCAGATAAATTGTACTTTTGGGAATTTATTTTTTTGTTTTGTTTTGTTTTTTGAGACAAGGTCTTGTTGTGTAGTGCAGGCTATCCTTGAATTTGAGATGATCCTCCCTCCTCAGCCTCCTGAGTGTATGGATTAGTTGTCTGCACCATGCCCAGCTAAATTATAGTATAGTTAGGTAACAGAATGCTATGCAATAATTTTTAAAATGATACTTAATGAAGAGGGAGGGTAGGACTGGTAGGGTGCTTGCTGAACACGGAGACCCCTGGTTCAATCCCCAGCACTGTAAAAAATAAAACAATATAAAGGAGTATGATGTACTATAGCATGTAAAAAGCTTATACAGTAGTATTAACTCAATTTTATAAAAATACTGTGATATTACAAACATATATACAACCTATGCCCACCTGTCCACATGAATGCATACACATAGATATATAAACTTTTTAACAGTACTAAGGATTGAACCCTGGCCTCAGTAGTGGTCTACTACTGAGCTATGTCTCCAGGAGCACTCCCTTTTTATAATTTTTATTTTGAAACAGGGCCTTGCTAAATTGCCAAGGCTGGCCTTGAACCTGTAATTCTCCTGCCTCAGTCTCTTAAGTAACTGGGATTACAGGTGTGTATCACCACACTAGGCACTATATATATTAGTATGTATATATTTTGGTTTCTGTCCATAGTTTCATGCTTGTAAGTCCCTCCCCAAGGCAAGCCATAGAAACCAGAATTTCTTTACCTAGGGTAGGCCATGATTTAATCTTCTATCTTTCCATTACTGGAACTGACAAAATGAAATTTTCTGACTTCCCCTTGTCTGATAGTAAGTCATAAGTTGTAAGACCCCCCATATTTCAGAAGAGGGCCTACTGCATACCCACGAGGAAGCAATGGGGCAGAGGAGATAAGGAAACCCTGAAAAGACAGTCCTTACTGGGTTCCTCAGCAAGTCCACTAGTTTGATCACAACCATTTATCCAATCACATTTCTACATGCTTGTCTATACTTTAATCATGGTGACACAGTAAGTCTCCAAAAAAAACACTTGGGTATTTCTAGAGGGTGGTATGCCTAAAGAGGGCGTGTAAGCCCCATCACCCCTTCCTATATGCCTTACCCTATCCAGCCCTTCGATCTGTAACTGCTATAGAAAGCTAAGTGCTTTCCTGAGTTTTATAAGCTACCTGAGTGAATTAACTAAACCCAAGGTGGTGGTTGTAGCAATCTTGATTTATAATTCCAGAAATATATCTCAAGTGAATAGGGGGCAGTTTTGAGAACATAGCCGTCAACCTGTGGGATCTGACACAATATCCAGGCACACAGTGTCCGAAGTCAATTAGTGGACACCTCGTTGGTGTTTAGTTTTTTAGAACTGTTTGCTTGGTGCACAGGGGAAAAATCCAGTGTCAGAAATTATCTGTGCTCTTTAAGTATGGTAGAAGAAATAAAGTTTAAGTTTTTTCTTAAGTTCTTTTTCTGTTGGAGTATGTACACAGGGGTGAATGTATGTATCTGTACTATTAGAAAGACATACACAGTACTAGAGTAGTGATGGCGAACCTTTTAGAGTGAGTACCCAAACTGGAACCCAAATACCATTTATTTATCACAGAATGCCAACACTGCAATTAAACTTCAATACTAAGGTTTTAGTTTAGAAAAAACAACCACTGTCCAATGCTTGGCTTCTAGGGCGACTTGCTTGCATGCCTACTGTGCCTGCAGCAGCACATCCGTCACAGCTGCAGTGCTGCTGTACCACAACACGAAAAGTGATGGTAGGCACAGGCCCGTAACCCCAGTCACTTGGGTGGTTATGACAGGAAGACCACCAAGGCGGCCTAGGCAACTGCGAGAGACCCTGTTCCCCCCCCAAATGCTGGTGACATAGCTCAGACCATTTGCCTAGCATGTATGAAGCCCTAAATTCAATCTCAAGTATGAGTGATTTTTAATTTCTTCTTTGCACTTTTCTGTTTTTTTTTTCAAATTTTCAGTAATGAACGCACATGATTCATGTAAGGAAAGGTAAAGTTATAATCATGCCATTTTAAAATTTTAGTTCTTTATATAAATCTATATGAATATTGTTAACACAATATTCATTCTTGAGGATAGACTCCTATCTTTGATTTACATTCCTTGAAAATGGATGATTTGGCAGTGTAGTGGCACATGTCTATAATCCCAGCACTTGGAACACTGAGGTAAGAGGAACATTGTGAGTTCAAGGCCAACCTGGGTACAAAGTGAGTCCAAGGCCAGCCTGAACTGCATAGTGAAATCCTGTCTCCAAAAAAAGAAATGGATGATTTGATGTAGAATAATTTAGGTCAAAATATGTAATACTGGATACCTAGTGAGCAAAGCTTTGAAAGTTGCCTAAGATAGGGAAAGAAGCCAGGGTTTGTGGAACTTTAGGTCAACTCTCCAAATACATGCCTGGTCTCTTCCTTTCAGAAAGAAACTCCCTTGTACCTTTCTAGTCGTTCTGACACCAGGTATGTCTGGTTTGCATCCATAATAAATGTCAGCTGGTTAATAAGGTCATCAGGTTGAATGAGGCCTTCTAGCCGTCCCACCACAGTCATCCTCCGATCCTTCAGCATAATCATGGCCAGGAATGGATAGGTATTCTCTCGTAAAGCCTGTGAGACTGACAAAAAGAAAAGAAATCAAGAGCAGAACTTGAGGATGAAAGGGTCACCCCTTAGACTTTCCCATAGGAGAGAGAGGATGTGCTCACTTTGGCAGCACACATACTAAAATTGATAGACAAAATTAGCACGACTCCTGCCCGAAAGAGAAAGAGAGAGAAAGAACTGCTTTAATCCCAGCTGGGAAAGAAAGGAAAGCGTTATTTATTCTCTGCCTATCTTTTTTTAGCTCCTAGTGGCTTCATTTTCCCTTTAGTACACATCTGTATCCCTAAACCTAGGTGCTTAATTAGAATAGGACAGGCTTTTCTGGGGTGTAGTTGTTATGCTGCTGGGAGAGTTGCATAGGTCAAAGATAACGTCTACATAATGTTAGGGAAAGGCCTGACAAAGAAGCTGGCTATTGTTCAGCATAGTTCTCCCTATAGGAGCAGGGTCCAGGCTAAAAAGGGACAAAGTTGTAGGTCTCAGCCTGATGCTGCAAGTGATGATCGCTGCCATTACTTTTTTCTCTTCTTTTTGTTGCCTAATCCTTTCCTTACCTTTTCCCATGTCTGTTTCTATTCTTGAAAAGCCTAGCTTTCTGCTCCAAAGGACCCAAGGAAGTTGTTCCTTATGGTGTGAAAGAGAGATATTAAATTTCTACAAAAAATATTCTTAAGGCTAGGCATGGTGGCACATGCCTGTGATCCCAGCACGTGGGAAGGCTGAAGTGGGAGGATCACTGAGTTCGAGGCCAACCTGGGCTACAGAGTGAGTTCAAGGCCAGTCTGAACTGTACAGTGAAACCCTGTCTCAGAAAGACACCCCCCCAAAGAAACGAATAATAATTCTTCAGTCTTTTCTTTCAATAACCCAACCCCTCAAAACTGTATTTGAATGACAAACTCCACGCTGCAGGAACTTAAATGTTTAACAAACAAGTAAGGGTTAAGTTTTAGACTCCAGGATGCAGGGGAAACACCTGCTGCATCTTTGGTTCTCAAGATCTTCACAATGTTAGGCACGCCAGCCCACATTCTGGGGTGATGGACACAAGTAGCCGCAAAAGGACATTCTCACTGGGCATTTTCATATCTTTTAATGGATTTCTAAAAATACTTATCTCCAATTAAGAGTTATTATCAGCAAAGAACTGAACTCTCTGAATCCATACCAGAGTACTCAAACAAGGAGCTCTGTTAAAACTGCTGATGAGGAGAATAAACTCTTCAGTAAAAAGCCCATTAAGATCAAAAGCAAGCTGCTAGACTGTTAAAAATAAAACAGTCTCTGGCAATGGATAACTCTAAAGAATGAGCCTTAAAGCCTGTCAGACCTAATCTTGCTCCACAATTTGCTAGCTGTGTAATTTCAAGCCTTGTAGCTTAAACTCTCTGAGCCTATTTCCTAAACCAAAAAACAGAGGTAACATAATCCTCATCTTTTAGGGCTGCTGAGAAGATTAAATAATATAAAAACTACAACTAGCATCATACCTACCACACATATGGTCATGTAAAAAGACTATTCTAAGACATACTGATAATCTCAATGAGACAAAAGAAACATAACTTACCCCTGTATCCTTCAGGCTTGTTTGTAGAACATGCCCAGAAGAGCATCCTAGTATTTATTAGTGAAATAACCTCAGGTGCACAGAGTGTATTGCTGTGGAAATGGATGAAAACGGTATTAACAACTTGCTGACTATAAAATGTCAGAAAAGGTAAAAAGAGAAAGGTTTGGGCATGGTGGTGCACACATATACTCCCAGCACTCAGGAGGCTGAGGCAGGAAGATCTCTGTAGTTCAAGGCCAGCCTGTACTACATAGTGAAATCCCATGTCAACAATAAACAAAACAAAAATGAGATAGAAATGCCAGGCCTGGTAGCACATGCTTAAAATCCCAGCGCTCCAATGGCTGAGACAGGAGGATCTCTGTGAGCTTGAAGCCAGTCTGGGCTACACAGTGAGTTTAAGGCCAGCCTGAACTGCTTAGTGAGACTCTTATCTTAAAAAGAGAGATGGGCAGGCAGACAGACGGACAGACAGAGGGAGAGATGGAGACAGAGGGAGAAGGAGAAATGATTAATTACCGACAAAATTCATCAGAGTCCTGGTGGTCATCTCCATGAAGATAAACCAGGAGAAAGCGAAGCTCTCGCTTGGCATCATTCAGTGCCTGTGAGAAACAGAAGACCACAAGTTACTGGTAGACTGTGCCCTGAGCTTCTACTTAGGCTAAGGGTCCTAACAGATACAGCTATATATTTAGGAACAAAAAGAGAAATAGAGAAAAAGATGAGCGAGAAATCTGAAAACTTTTTCTCACTAGACAAAGTTCATGCTAACAAACTTTATGAATTAAATTATTTTAGAATTGTTAGGATTTAAATTGCATCAGGTATATGAGAATAGACAAGCTGACACAGGTTCTCAATAAATCACAGGAATGCCAGATGTTCCTAGTCTACAGGAAGACAACGGCAGGAGAATTTGACCACATAAAGAGAAAGGTGAGCATTCTGCTACTTCACAGCTACAATTTCCTGTAAATAAGTAACTGTGAAGATGAGCTAGATTGCAGGCCACATACCAAGCACGAATGAAGGACTACAGGACCCAAAGGCATTCTAAGGAGCATAGGGTTTAGAAGATATCCAAAGACAAAGCCAGTGTTTAAGCCTCTTGTGTCTATTTCTGCATGGGCACGCTCCTGAGCCGTCTTACATTTAACATTTCCTGTATGGCTAATGGTAGTCAACCTCAAACTCAGGGCAAAGAGGGTGCATGAGAGGTGCTTATCTACTCATCTCTGTATCTTTAGCACAAGTGCCTTGGGGGGGGTACTGGAAATCGAACTCAGGACCTTGTACTTGCCAAGTAGGCACTGTGCTGCTGAGCTGTATCCCCAGCTCCAGCACAAATGTCTTAATGCCATGTAGTAGGTACTTTATATATTTGCTGAGTTGGGTGGCAGTAGCCAATGAGAACACTGATTGTGAATTGTAATTGTAATTGTAATTGTAAAACTATCATTTTATTTTGTGAAATTGTGTATCGTTTCTAATGTTTGAAAATTCTCTTTAAAAGAAAAAAAAATTTTAAAAAGAGAGAGAGAGAAAGCAGATATGGGAAAAAACAAAGAGAAGTATTTTTCTCTTTGTCCAGAAAGACTCGGATCCTGGAGGCTGAGGAACAGAATCATTCCTTTTTGCCAATGTGCACAGTATTAATTCTCTGTTTTTCTGTAACAAATGAGAAATATACCTAACACCTAGAGAAATCTGTTTTTCTCCTGAGAGGTGATTGCCAAAGGCTTGTGTGGCTTAGGTTGACTGAATGAGCCCTCTCAAGCCTATAATAGTTTATATCCTTATTCAACTCTGTAAGGGATCAGAAAAGATCTAGGCTTTTGCCTTCAAGACATGTATAGGCTGGTAAAGCAGTTAAGACATGAACACAAATAACTATAAGGAGGAATGTGAACTTGCTATGAAAAAAAAAGCTATGAAAGAACAAAAAGATAAATATTTTAGATTGCAAGGTAGTGCAGGATAAGGTACAATTATCGTCATGGTTAGAAAAGGGGATTGGCATGAGCTGGCTGAAGGATGGGCAAGATTCCAATTAGCCAAAAGGTGAGAAAGGCAGAGGAAGAGCAAAGGCAAAGGTACAGAGGTGGGAAAGTACAGAGTGTAGGGAAGGGCTTAGCTGGAACCTAGGGTACAGGGAATAAGTCATACAGAAAAGACCTCAAAAGACAGGGTTAGATCAAGTAGAGCCCAGCTAAAAGGGTTTGTCATGTGCCCGCCCACCTCCCCCTCCCCCATAGCAGGGCAGTTACTTAAGGTTTTTGAATGAAAGAATGACATGATCGGTGCTGGGCTATGCTTTCCTCTAAGAACAGAATCACAGAAATAAGTTGGCATCTATACAGTTTGTGGCACTGACCTGGCTGTACGTTCCCTGGTAGAAGACAGGGTGTGCCCTCCCATATTTCTCTTCAAAAGAGTGCATAAATGAAACAATGTCCCCAACGGGGTCAGTGACCCGGCTGCGAGGGTCAGGCCGTATAAAACGAAGAGCAAACCTGGGGAGGAAGCAATAAATATCACATAAATCCGGCTTACTGTAGTGCGTATGGAGTGGGCCAGTTTGTACAGATTCCTATGATAGAGCCACGGCATGGCAGCAAAGGGAGGTAAACTGGCCTGTGAATGGACCATCAAACCTAGAGCAGATTCTGACTCAAAAGCAGCAAGCTGCAAGTGTTGTTCCATTGCCTGTTTAAGAAGAATGCAAACTACTAGGATTATAAATCCCAACACTAGGCAAAACTAATTGTGTGTTTGAAGGGCTGAGAAAGGAGAGATGGAACATTCCCATCACCACACAATGTTCTACTGAACAATGCTGCTTTACAAGAGAGATCTTTCTGGTTGTCCATGTGCCTCTCCCTCTCCTTTCTGTTCTCCTGGGATTTTGAATTATTAGTTCATACTACCCAAACTATTCAAATTATGGACAGAAACTTCAAACCTGAACTTGTGGTCATGATATACTTGGTCTTTAAAAAAGCAAGTAAATTTAGCTTAATGATTTAGCACTTATGGTATCCATGAAGGAAGTTATAAAAGAATCCAGGATACACTGGAAAATTTGGAACAGTGACAGCAGGAAGCATCACCTGATGGTATCAAACATCTATTCCTTTTTTTTTTTTGAGACGGTCTCACTCTAGTGCAGGCTGGCCTTGAACTCATGGTGATTCTCATGTCTCAGCCCCCTAAGTGCTGGGATTATAGGCGTGCACCAGCACACCAGGCCAAACATCTATTCTTAAAGAGTCCATTCTACCATCCATATCTGTACAGCATCATTTCTTTATACTTTGGGTGTCCACGGTAGGCAAGGGGGCAGAGGTCAATATGCTACGTAACATTAAATAAACTGCCTAATACAGCTGCATTGAAATTAGTAATACATGCCATGCATATTTTTCCAAGGAAAGCAAAAAAATATTCATTTACTTGAAGAATTTTCAGCACAGAAAAGGTATGTAAACTATGACATTTTCCTTACAAAATCTTCAGCCAGTTCAGTAACCTCTCAACAAATTCCCCATGTGTATACAATTATACTTGGCATTTCTTCTGAGTAATTAAACCAAATTCACTGATAAATATTCCAGAGCAAAACTTAAAGAGTGGAAGCTATGGATATGGGAGAATAGCTGGAAATCTTGCACAGGAGGGACAGTTTGACAACTTTCTGTCTAGGATCATCTCCTTAAGTTTTCAGGAATAACTAAAGCCTTCAAATTTTGAGGAATGCCTAAAGGTTTCAATTTACTTGTTTCTCACTACAATATATTTCTAAGCCAACACAATTTGGAGGCGATATCAATTCAATCTTCATTATGTTTGAAAGGTTTTTAATGTACCCATTTCTAAGTAAAACAGGAATAGAAAGAGTACTAAGCAAGTAACTGGTACCATTAAGAACGTTACTAAAGCAAGGAAGCCAACAAAGAGGCAGTGAAAAGTAGCACTGCAGCCTTGAACATCTGTAACTGCGAGGTTCTCACTTCCAGCCTCTACTTAGACGGCAAAGGCTGCCTTGTACTTAGAGGAAGGTGCAGATTGTGCTGAATTGAAGGCACAGATTACATCTTTAGCGCCATCTGCTGGCCTGGATGCCCATTGACATTTTACTTCCCCAGAAAGCCTCAGTGTGGCTCTAAATCAGATAACCCAAGCCTGATCTGCCATGAAGTCAGGCTCCTCTGAACATTTCCCTAGCCTTGAACCCTCCGTAGCTTCCAATGAGAAGCTATTTGAATGGTACATGAAGGAAGCTAGAAAGTGAAGGTCTGAAGCAAGTAGGTATATATCTGAAATGATTCCAGTGTTAGCAACTTAGGGGTTACCGGGGCAGAGGGAAATGTATACAACAGGGTGTCTAGAGATGTACCTACTGAGGGAAAAATCTAGGGCAACGTGGATAACTGAGAGTAATACAATTCACTGGGATTGTGAGTATTCAGATGGAAAAGAAGTGGTTTAGAGTAAAAGTTCTAAGGATTGGGAAGTTAGGAACAATGGTGGTTACAAAGGAAAGCATATGGAGATTAGGAATGTAGAGTAACAAACATGGTGGAGGAAAGAAGAGGGTAACCAATAGATGCAGGCAGAATTGATTCTCACAAATAACAGGCATGACTAATTTAAAACAATTCTACCTTATAACACCTGCTAAAATGATTGAGCAACTTAAAAAATATTTTTCTATTATTACAGAAGAAGATAGTTCAAGACAGATTACAAGTCAGAATTGATAAGTGCCTGAAACTTATTCTGGTCAAAGTTTCAGCTCCAATATCTACTCTGTGGCTATTAATACATAAATATAGAGGTACATACCTAAATATATCAAGTATTGTATAATAGGTAAACCGGAATGGAAGCATTATCAAGTAATAACCCCATCCGAGCAGCCCCTGAAATGTCAAAAAACAAAGTTAGTGATAATTCTCTCCATCTCTAATACTTTACCTGGATTAATTAGCTTTCCATACTTCTTTTGGTCAGTTCATCTCATTGATTTCTCCATAATATAGAGCTCTTTCTTACTGGTCACCTCTCCTTCTTAAAAGCTACTACTGACTTTGGTCTCATTTCATCTAACATTATTGCTTTTCTTCACATAACTGTTGTCTAAATCTCCTTGAATGCTTTTCCTGCTTCTCATTATTGTACTATTTGTCAAAAATTCAACTGCAAATTTACCTCTGCAAATAATAAATATTCATTTTTTCTTTTTTAGAGTTATATATCTAAATATAGTACACAGAAATAAAAGGAAAAATAACCGTTTTTACTACCTTGGACATATATATATATAATATATATATACACATACACACACACACACACACACACACACACACACACATAAATGATAAAGAGGAGACAGGTTGTAGTAGTGCATGCCTGTAACCTCAGCACTTTAAAGAGGCCGAGGCAGAAGGATTACACTCAAGCGAAGCCTGAGCAATTCAGCATGACCCTGTCTCTCTTTTTTTTTTGGTACCAGGAATCGAACCCAAGACCTCAAACTTGCCAAGCAGGCACTTGTGCCACTGAGCCAGCCTAAGACCCTGTCTCAAAACAAGGAAGGCAAAAAGGGAAGGAGGGAGGGAAAGAAGGAAGGAAGATAAGTCTGGAGCTGTAGCTTAATGCAAAGGTCCTGGATTCAATCCCTAACACCACACCCTCCCCAAAGGATATTACCAAAAATGATAGATCTATATATAGCTGGGAATCTTAGTAATGATACTGCGTATCAACAATCTTATTGCTGTTTTTATCAGCTATCATTCATATAGGGCTTTATAAGTTTACAAACCACTGCTTTCCACGTTCATGATGAGTGACCCTGGGGTGTCAAAGACTGAACAGACAAGCCTAAAGCAAGCTGGTGAAACACTAGGCAGATGGAGAAGTACTGCTTGAGTCATACATTCTCTACAGATCTGTACTCTTCTACTTCAGAATACTCCTGACCAAACAATGTCTCCTTCTCCTTTCATCTGTGGTTTTGATTTCTACAGTTTCAGTTACTCATAGTTACCCAAGATCTGAAAATATTAAGAGGAAAATTTGAGAAATACACAACTCATAAGTTTTAAGTTTAAATCTAACTCTCGTTAAATTTCAGAAATACACAACTCATAAGTTTTTATGGTGGTGCACTCCAACAAGCCCAGCACTTGAGAGGCTGAGGCGGAAGGATTGCTGTGAGTTTAAGGACAGTCTACAAAATGAGTTCAAGGCCAGCCTGAACTGAAGTGAAACCCCGTCTTAAAAAGACAAAAAAATTTCTAAGTTTTAAACTGCAAATTATTCACAGCAGTGTGAAGAAACCTCCACTGTCCTGCTCCAAGCTATCCAGAAGGTGAATCATCCCTTTGTCCCTCCCACTGTAAATGTACCTGCTCACGAGTCATTTAGAAGCCATCCTGATTATCAGATAGACTGTCAAGATACTGCATGCCTGTGTTCAAGTAACCCTTACTTTACTTAACAATGCCCCCAGAACAGAGGAGGAAGGACGCTGACAATTCAAGTATGCCAAAGAGAAATCATCCAGTATTTATGCACAAAATACTACACACACACACACACACACACACACACACACACATATTTAATTATTTTAAGAAAAAAAAATCATATGAGGGCTACGGTAAAAACAATTTTTTTATACAACTGTCAAGTAAAAGAAATGTATTCTAGTTTTGTTGTTGTACCTCAAACTGCAAAAGTTACAGCCATAGTATGTAAGTGCTTACTCATTTTTGGTGGGGGAAGGTTTGTTTTGTTGAGACGGGGTCTCGCTATGTATAGTCTAGGCCAGCCCCACACTCGGGGTAATCCGACCTCAGCCTCCCAAGTGGTGCAATTTCAGGTTTGTGCCACCATACCCAGCTCACTGAAAACTCCTACTTATTTCTACTTATTGGCAAGGTCTCACTATATTATTGCACTTTAACTCTTTATTTACAGTCGTGGTTTAGATAAAAAATGCCCCCCTACAGTTCATGTGTTCGGTGGTAGGGCTTCTAGAAGGAAAATGGATCAGAGGGAAAACAGTCATCAGTCAATGACCTATCTCACCTCCTCCAGCCAGGCCCCACCTCCTAAACTACATTCTGTGGGGCCTGCTTGGACAAGGTAGATGATGGAGGCATGGCCTGAAAAGGTGTATTTTTTTTCTCTCTCTGAATTTGCTCCTGCTCTCTGCTTTCTGGCTGTGATGCGTTGAAAAGCCCTCCCCAGCTACGCTCCACCATGCTGTGCCTCTGAGCCAGGAGACCATGGGCTGAACTCTATGGAAAGCACAAGCCAAAATAAAACACTTTCTCCTTTAAGTTTTGTATGACAAGCATTTCATTCCAGCAACAAAAAGCTAATATACCTTTTTCCTTCCTTCCTTCTGTCTCCCCGTCTCCCTTCCCCTGTCCGTCCATCTGTCAGTCCATCAATCCATGAGGTCTTGCTATGCTGCCCAGGCTGGCCTAAAACAGGGTCTCATTATGAAACCCAGGCTGACCTCAACTCTCGCAAATCCTTTTGCTTCAGGTTCCCAAGTGCTGGCATTACAGGCATGTGCCACCATGCCGAGACTAAAATCCATTTTTAACACCTCCAGAAGAAAGTATGGTAGTAGAGAAAATTCTGTCGCCGGGTATGGTGGAGCACATCTATAATTCCCAGCACTCAAGAGATTGAGGCAGGAGGATCCTTGCAAGTTCGAGACCAGCCTGGACTACAAAGTGAGCTCAAGACCAGCCTGAACTGCAGAGCAAGACCCTGTCTCAAAAAGCTAAAATAACATAACATAATGTAACTAAAATAAAATAAAATTCTAAATGTCTAAATGTAGCTGGGTGTGGTGGCACACATCTATAATGTGAGCACTCGGGAGGCTAAGCCAGGAGGACTGCTATGAGTTTGAGGCCAGCCTTGTGTACACAGTGAGCCTGTACTACAGTGTAGCCTGTACTACACAGAGACTCTGTCTGCAAAAAATAAAAATAAAAAAATAAATGTAAGACGTAAGTGTAAGTTCAAAAATAACAATGAGAAACTCCCAAGAAGTTATTTGGAGTTTATTATTAGTACACACAGACGAAGCTGGGCATGGTGGTGCTTGCCTATAATACCTGTATCACTTCCCTATTACCATTTCACTTATTTCCCTGACACAGCCTTACTAAAAATTTCTTTTAATTCTTTCCAGACATTATGCTTGTCTAGGGGCTGGGGATATAGCTCAGTGGAATAAGCGCTTGCCTAGCAAGCGCAGGGTCCTGAGTTCGATCCCCAGTACCACAAAAAAAAAAAAAAAAACATGCCTGCTTGTCTAAAGTGGGTTGCTGCACCAGGCATGGTGGCACACACCTGTGATCCAAGCATTTTGGAGGCTGAGGCAGGAAGATCACTGTGAGTTCGAGGCCAGCTTTGGCTACAAAATGAGTTCAAGGCCAGTCTAAAGTACAAAGTGAGACCTGTCTCAATGCCCTCCCTACCCCCAAGTATACACTGACCTAAAATTAAAATTAAATTTGAAATGGGAAGAGTAGTTTTTAGGGATGGTGCAGTGGGGGGCAAGGAGGTTACTGGGTATTGAACTCAGGGACACCCTACCACAGAGCTACATCTCACCCTTTTTTATTTTGAGATGCGATTTTGGTAACAACTTGCCCAGGCTGGGCATGAATTTGTGATCTTACTGCCTTAGCCTCCCAAATAGCGGGCATTAGAGGCATGCATAATTTCACTGATTCTTTACTTTGTCTTTAAATCTCTAACAACAAAATACCAGGTAACTAGAACTTTCTGTTTTGAGACAGGTTCTTACTATATAGTTTGGGCCGGCCTTAAACTCACTATGGAGCCCAGGTTGGCCTCAAACTCACTGTGATCTTTTACACCTTGTCTGGAGTACTCACAAATGCCTGTTCAGTTTAAATGAACTACCTCTTCAAAACTTAAATTCAAAGATGTGGTAGAGGACCCCAAAGGACTATGCACTTTTCAAAGTAGCAAAAACTAAACAGAAGCAACAAAGAACTCAGTCAGTGGATTCTAATTTAAAAGTGGGAGATCTATAAAGCTTGTCACAAACATATTAGATTTGTAAACTAACCTAACCAGATACTCAAAACATGGCTTAACGAACATGATTCAACTAACAGAGAAAGAACAAAAAACATGGCCAGGTGCAGAGGCACACACCTATAATCCCAGCTATTTGGGAGTCTAAGAAAGGAGGGCCACAAATTCAAGGCCACCCTGAACAACTTAGTGAAATCCTGTCTCAAAATACGAAATTCAAACGGCTGGATGTTGCTCAGCAATAGTGTACCTCTGGGCTTGATCCCTAGCACTGGGGGTGAGGGTGGACAAAGAAACCAAGGGGTATGGCACACCCAGCCCATCTACCAAGGGCTGACTTCTACCTAACAGGTTAACATCCTTAACATTCCTTTTACTCTGGACACACAGATCACTGTAATTAAGAAAATGAGTGTATAAATCAAAAAGGAGGAAGTTCAGGCTTCAAAATGACTTACCCTTGGTTGTGGTCTGGAGACAACATAGCTGTAGATCCTGTGATCAGCTGTATTAACCTGTAGGGGTCGGGATGGAGGTGGGTTGAAAACACTTGGTACGCCCTCTTGTTCATTCAGTCTGTCTTGTACAGCAGCCTGAGAAGGAAAGCAGCACAAGCAAGAGTTTCAGTGATGCTCAAATCAATCCAGAAGAGATGAGGCAACTACTGTTTGTGTCTTTCAAAACAGGATGACTGCCAGGGATTTATTTCAGTGGTGCAGTACCTGCCAGGCAAGCATGAGGTCCTGAGTTCGATTTCTAATGCCCCCTATAAATGAATCAATCCATCAAAATAGGGCGATCATTACTCAAAGGTCACCTGAGGAATATATTTTCAAGGACCTTTTAACCTGCTATCATGAGAGGCATTGAGAATTCAGACACAAGAGAGAAGACTAAGAACTTATATGGAAGGCACACTGATGTAGCAAGCATACTGCTTTTATTCAGAAGGTATATATTCCTTCACTAGAATACAAAATACTTCACTTTACAGTCCCAAGAAACGCTGTCCACAGAAAATATAATGTAGCAATGTGGAAAGGGCCTTGGAGTTGTGCACTGGTGCAGTCCTCTGACAGCTGGTATCTGACAGAGAGCTAGGGCATAGGGAAACGTAAGTCTGAATCCTAGCACCATCACTTGGAAAAGTCATTCAACTTCATGCTGGGCGTGGTGGCACAGGCCAGTAATCCCGCACTTGGGAGGCTGAGGTAGGAGGATCCTTGCGAGTTCAAGACCAGCCTGGGCTACTAAGTGAGCTCAAGGCCAGCCTGAATTGCAAAGCAAGGCTATGTCTCAAAAAAGACAAAAAAAAAAAAACCAAAACCAAAGAACTTCCTAGCCCCAGGTTCCTCATGTGCAAGATGATTAAAAATTCTAATACAATTCCTGACAGGTCTCTGGTACTTCTTTTTTTTAAAGAAATCTATTCTCTTCTCATCTCTGTCCCTGAAAATTACTATTTGTCCCAGGAGATGAAAAACAAGGCCATATCTAAAGAAAAACCCCGGAGGTACTCTACATCATACCTGAGAGAAGTACTTTTTTGTTACTGGTCTGTGGTTGGTACCTTCTCACCCAAAAGTGTTAGGGTAAGTTAGCCATGTTATAGCGGCCAACTATGTGATTTAAAGTAGGGCTATGAACTGTGCGTGGTGGTACACACCTGTACTCTTAGCACTGGGAAGAGTGAGGTAGGAAGATCACTGAAAGTTCAGGGTCAGCCTGGGCTACATTGTCAGGTCAAAGCCACCCTGAACGACATAGTGAGGCCTTATATCTACAAACAAAAACAAAAAAAAAGAAAAAAAAAAAGGAAAAAAAAGAATCTGAGGCCAGTGTGGTGGTATACACCTGTCATCTTGGCACTCTATGAGGCTGAGGCAGGAGGATCCCAAGTTTGAGCTCAGCCTTGCCAATTTAGTAAGACTCCTATCTCAAAATAAAAAGTTAAAAAATAAAGCTAGGTATGGTAGTACATACCTGTAATCCCAGCACTCATGAGGCTGAGGCAGGAGGATGTTTTGTTTTGTTGTTAAAAGAAGTTGAACCACTAAAACTCCACCATACACAGAAACCAACTCAAACTACAAGACATGAATGTAGCACTGAAATTATAGTTTTCATTTGAATTTTGAGACAGGGTCATACTCTGTAGCCTAGCCTGTCCTTGAACTCAGTGATCCTCCTGGCTCAGTTTCCCAAGTGCTAGAATTATAGGTGTATAGTATTATGCCTGGTTTAAAATCCTTAAAAGAAAACAAAGGTGTTAATCTTCATGACCATGGCTTAGGCAATGAGATTTTAGATATATACTGAAGGCACAGGAAACAAAACTGGATTTCAACAAAATGAAACCTTCTATGCATCAAAGGACATTATTCATAAAGTAACCCAGTACTCTGGAGCCTAAAGCAAGAGTATGAGTTTGAAACCAGCCTGGGCTATGTATGAGCTAAGGGTCAGCCTGGACTATGTGAGGCCCTGACTCTTAAAAAAAAAAAAAGAAAAAAGATCTGGGTAATTCTCTTTTCTTCTTTTTGTTTAATGGAGTGTGCTGGATGTCTACTTTGTTCAGATGACTAAAGAACCTGGAAAAGCTGTTACTGATATTGATGTAAAACATACTGCTATTATTGGTCTTTCTATATAAATATATACATATATATAATTTCAATTTTTGGAAACTCTGGTGCTGTCAACTTTGGAAAAAGTTATCCTGGTTTACTGTGTTGAGTTAGCATTATATAAAAATTTAACAGCCATATTGGTCTAGAAATGTTAAACTTAATTTTTTTTCCCATTTGTACAGGGGTAACGCACTGTATTAAATATGTAAGGTTTTATCTACATGCATTTAATTACAGAAAATAATAAAGCATTTTCTAAATAATGATAAAAATTATCAAAAGACGGGGAGTCAGGCATGGTGGCAAACAAGAAGCTGAGGCCAGCCTGAACTACATAGCAACACTGTCTCAAAAAAAAAAAAACAAGAAAGAAAACAAGCCAGATGTGGTGGCTCATGCCCATAATCCCAGCACTTGGGAGGCTGAGGTAGAACTGTGGTGAGTTCAAGACCAGCCTGGACCAGGCGTGGTGGCACACGCCCGTAATCCTAGCACTCAGGAGGCTGAGGCAGGAGGATCGTTGTGAGTTTGAGACCAGCCTGAGCTACAAAGTGAGGCCTTGAGGGCCAGCCTGAACTGCATAGTGAGACCCTGTCTCAAAAAGACAAAAAGAAAAGAAAAAGACAAACAATATCTCAAAAGACAACTCATACAATGGGAAAAAAATTTGCAAATCATATATTTGAGAAGGGTTTAGTATCTAGACTACCTAATGAACCCGTATACCCACATATGGTGGTGCATCTGTAAAACCAGCTAAGACAGGAATACTGCAATTCAAGGCCAGCTTGAATAAATAAATTAGCAAGACCCTGTCTCAAAAAAAAGGAAGAAAAAGCCTAAATATGTAGCTCAATAGAACACAAAGGCCTGAGTTCAATTTTCAATAACACCCCCCCAAACACAAAAATAAGACAAAGGAATTAATAGCCATTTTTTTGCAAAGATGATTTATAAATGGCCAAAAAACAACATACTCAACATTAGGGGGCTGGGGACATAGTTCAGAGGCACAGCACCTGCTTGGCAAGTGCAAGGTCCTGAGTTCCATTCTTGGTACTAAAAGGAGAAAAAAAATCAACATTAGGAAAATGCAAATCAAAACCAAAATAAAACTGGGCGTGATGGAGCGAGCATGCCTGTAATCCCAGGATTTGGGAGGTTGCAATAGGAAGATCCCAAGTTAGAGCCCAACCTGGGCAACCTGGTGATTCCGTGAGACACTGTCTCAAAAATAAAAATAGGAAGCTATAAAGATCCTGGGTTTGATCTCTAGCACTGCAAAAAAAATAAACAAATGAATAAATAAAAACAACAAACAAACTGGAATGATGGCTGCATAAGTCTGCAAATGTACTAAAAACTTCTGATTTCACATTATAAATGGGTAATTTGTTTAGCACTGAATTATGTATCAACAGAATTTTTTTAAAAGAAACCGCATTTGACTGTACAGTATTTGTTGTCAATTATAAAATTAGAACTTTGAAGCAAAAATTAGAATTTTAGAGAACTTGTATTTGCCACTGTGTGGTTAATCATTTCCTAATACAAAAAGATTTTGCTGATGAGTTTGGTGGTGTTATTAATGAATATTAATTATTTAGTAAAAAGTACAGATGTAGAAAACCTGTAATTCAGTAACCAACATTCTCTAAATAACCAATACCTGAAGTTATGAAACCATAAAAGATTCTTTCAAAGTGTAAGGCAGACAAATAATTTTACTTGGGTGGTATTGCAAATTAAACTCAGGGCCTTGCAAATGCCAGGCAAGTGCTCTACCACTGAGCTACATCCCCAGTCCTTCAAGCTCTTAATATACTAGAGATTGAACACAGGGCCTTTACACTGGCCTACAGCACCAGTCCCTTGTTATAGTTTTATTCTTTTAATCCCAAACTAGGGCCTCGATAAATTGCTAACCTGCTCAACTCTCCTGCCTCAGCATCCCAAAGTGCTGGGATTACAGGTGTGCCCTATCATACCTGATTTATTTTTATTTTTGATACAGTTTAGTTCTAAATTGGTGAGGCTGGCCTCAAATTTGTCATCTTTCTGCCTGAGTATGTGGCTTAAAGATGTTTTAATTAACAGAGTTTTTTTTTGATGGCAATGGGGTTTGAATCCTCATGCAGGGCTTCAACCACTAAACTACACCCCAGTCCTAGTTTTTTTTTTTTAAGTAATAAATTTTATAACCTACATAAACTGAAATGCCTGTTTACTTGGGGAGAACCAGTGGTCTATATGAAGGAAAATATAATACCTTTTTGTTTTGTTTTTATGGTGCTGAGAGTAAAAGCAGGGCCCTTTGCACTGAGCTTCATCTTCAGTCCTTTTTCAAGTTCTCATTTTGGAGACAGGATCTCACTATGTAGCGCAGGCTGGCCCTGAACTCATAGTGACCCTCCTACCTCAGCCTCCTGAATGCTGTGATTATAGGTGTTTGCCACCATGCCCCGTCTTTGTTTTTTTGGGGGGTAAGGTCTCACTAGGAAGTTGAGGCTGTCCTTGAACTCGCTTTGTAGTCCAGGCTGCCCTCAAACTGTGGGTGATCCTTCTGCCTCAGCCTCCTGAGTGCTGGGATTACAGGCATGTACCAGTCAGGGTCAGCATTTATTTTATGGTTTCATACATTTTTATCACCTTTTCTACATTTTTCACACCAGTAAAGGTGACTAAGGAGCCATTCTGAAGAAAAGAAATCTACTATGGGGAAAGTTTCATGCTTTCATTCATGGAAAAATATGTTTTTGGCTATAAGACCAGAGAAAAGAAATAAGCTTAGAATGAATCCTACTATGTTATACCTCTATGTTCCAGTTATGCTGTTCCAAGGTATGGCGGCACTGATCCATAGATTCTATGCCAGTCAGATCCTGGGGGAAAGGATAAAAACAGTTACATAAGAAAAAAACAACACTACTGTTATGGGCATTTTTACCCTGAGTGGACTTCTTAACCTAAAATGTTAGGAAAAGTATACCAGAAATGTTGAAGGCAGAGGCTGAAGTATGGTTAATGTTGACTGATTCAGAATTTAGCTAATCAGCTATTTGAGACTTTGAGACTTATGTACATATTTTTAAAAATGCTTCCTCTGAAAACTTCAATTAAAGAAGACTACTGATTAAAATCAATATTCTTTCAAATTCAAGTTAAAAAATTAAAGGTTTCTTTAATCTCTTGGTCTACCAAACTATTCTTTAATAGACTGCTCTGATTTTAAAACACAACGTGGTTTTCCTGCAAAATACCACAGCTTTTCATCATATTATTTATTTATTTATCAAATAGTATCCAACTCAGCTCAGCATGGTAACAATGTAAAACTTTTTAATGCAAAAGGATCTGTAATTAACACGTGTTCCTGATACCCTTTCCTCACTGTTCCAAGGAGACTCTTAGTCTCTAAGCAAAGCTCCTTCTCCAGCTCTTCTAGCCCTCTAAGCATAGGAATTTCCCTACAGATCTGTTCTTGATTTGTTTCTCTTTATCTACTCTCTTGACAAATTTCAGTCAATCCCCAGCCTTCAACGTCCTTTCAGTGTAGGTAATTTCTAATTTAACCCCTGGACCCACTTCTGAAATTCAGCAGCACATTTCTGGGAGCCTATTCAACATTTCCACCTAGATATGGCACCAGTACCCCAAAGCTATCATTTAAAACCACTGTATCTGTTAGTGACACCATCACCTAAAATATCCAGACAAAAGTAAAATCTAAAACCTCCATCTCATCTCAAACTCCATACTTGATAAATAATCGAATTCTGAGAACTCACTTTCTACTTTCTTTTACATCAATACCCGCATTTCCATTTTTATAGCCAGAATCCTGAATTAGCCTTTTTTTTGAGACAGGGTCTTGCTATGTAGTTCAGGATGGCCTTGTTTTTTTTTATTTTATTTTATTTTAAAGACAAAAGAATGGAGACATATGAACCAGAGAAGCCACAAACAATACAGAAAATACAAAGTTATACAGAATATAGTAGGGAATTAGCACTGGATGTTGTATTACATAGTTATCTTCACATTAGTTAACACAAAAACATTAAAGGAAATACCAAATTATACAGAAGATAGTAGGGAATTTGCACTGGATGCTGTATAATATAAAGTTATCTTGACTTCTGTTAATACAAAAACGATGGAGGAAATACAGAATTATAGAGAACATAGAAGGGAATTAGCTCTGGATGCTGTCCTACATAATGTTACCTTCACCTTTGTTACTCAGTTACACAGATGATGGCCCGTTTGATCATTCAATTTTTGTCCTCCCTCATCTCCGTTGCCCTACCACTCAATCATTCATCTTCCCTGTGATAATAACTGTACTCCTGGGTTTATCTATATCCTTGGACTCTTGCCTTGGGAAGAGATATAGCTGCCTCAGACTATACTATAACATACATAAGTGTATACAAACTGCCATGGTTGGAGGTGGGAAAGCACATATGCTCACATCGGACCACCCGGCTCCATCCTGTCGTCGTGCTATGGGTGGGGGCGGGTCCAGTCCATGAGGTGCCCTGAGCGGGGCCCTCAGTGGAGCAGCCACTGGGCCCACTGCGGAGCAGCAGAGCAGCAGAGCAGCATCGGGGCCCACTGCAGGGCAGCCACGGGGCCCACAGTGGCACAGCCATGGGGCCCACAGCGGAGCAGCCACGGGTGGCCTTGAACTCACTATGTAATCCAGGTTCACCTAAAACTCCTGGTGATTTTCCTGTCTCAGCCTCCTGAGTGCTGGCATGACTGGTGTGCACCAGTATGTCTGGCTAACTAGCCTTTCATAACCCATTAAGTCAACTGTTAATTCCTTTCCACCTTCTGAGTCTTCCTGTGTATCTATGTATGTGCATGCACACATACATCAGCTGAAACCTTTCAACTGAGTAACAAATGCCAAAACACTTAGTTTGTTATTCAAATATTTCTATAAAATGAGCCCAACCTTCGTTTCCTTCTGTCTTTTGAGACAAGGTTTCACTACACAGTTCAGGCTGGTCTTGAACTCACTGTACCCTCCAACTTGCAGTGGTCCTCTTGCCTCAGCCTCCTGAGGGCTAGGATTACAAGTGTGCGCCACCACACCTGGCCTCTAAGTTACTTTCTATTTCAGATGTCAAATATCAAATCTAATAGTTCATGTACACATCTCTTGTCTAGAAATTCCACAGAGCTAAAACTCTAGCCTCCCTTCAAGGTCCACTACAAAAACTGTATTCTCTTCAGCCGTGTACCCTTTTATTTAATAAATGCCTGTTGTGTCCCTATTCTGTTTATTACTGTGTCCAAAATCTGAAAGGTAAGATAATCTTTATGTTTAGGAAAATCCTCTCAACTAGTAACCATAGAGATAAAGATGGATCTAACCCTAACAAAAATGTGGCAGAGCACCCAGGTTCTCTACAAATTATCACAAAATCTCACTGTGTATGAATATGTTTGGATTGATTTTTTGTTTTGAGATGATGAGAATACAACCCAGAACTTCCTGTGTGCTAGGCAGGCACTCCACTACTGAGCTATACTTAGCTCTACTGGGGTTTTGAAAATCCAAATGTTTTGATTAAATACCAGGCTGCTGCTGGGTGTGGTGGTTCATGCCTATAATCCCAGGACTCGAGTCTGAAGCAATCGCTGTGAGTTCAAGGTCAGCTAGAACTACATAGTGAGACCTATCTCAAAAAAATCCAAAACAAACCCAAAAAAAACAAAAATACCAAGTTGGTTGACAGCAACTTTGTAATCTTAGAAAGGGATGAAGTCCAGGATGTAGGTTTCTGCTTTAGTTTTATAGTCCTTTTTGCTTTTTACAGTTTCTCAGCTGATTCTAATATACAAGAATGATGGAAAATCCACAGTATTAATACACAATTCTAACTAGGAACAGAGTTTTTTGTTTTTGCAGTAATGAACTTTGAACCTGAGTCCCTGCACATGCTAAATAATGACTCCACTCTGGAGATACATCCCCAACTTTGGAACAATATATATATATATTTTGGTCTGAGACAGGGTCTTACTATGCAGTTCAGGCTGGCCTTGAGCTCACAACAATCTTCCTGCCTCAGCCTCCCAGGTGTTGGGATTATAAGTGTGCACCACCACGCTTGGCTTGGAACAATATTTTAAATCTCTTATTAAAATACTTTTATAAAAAAGGTATATATAGTAAGAGTACAGGCAGTACATGTATGTAATCCAAGTTCTCAAGTACTTGGGAGGCTGAGGCAAAAAGATTAGGAGTTTAAGACTACTCTGGGCTACTCCTTGTATACAAGGAGACCCTGTAAGTAGTGTGGGAGGATTATAAACACTGTGAGAGAGAACAATCAGAGTAATTACACAACTGAAAATTCAAATACTTAACCTAATTTGCAAGCAAAATACTTTAAGTAGTGATACAGTTGGACAGGAAGCCCAACTGAACAAGCCTACTGATCACACTAAAACCATGCAGAGGCAGAAGAGACACACCTAGACCAGGACTACTCCTTCATCAGCTTATAGTCACTGGCCTAATTATTCTAGATACCCAGAATACAGGTATGGTCCCTGTGTTCTAAAGTTGTATTTGAAGCCGGGTGTCATAGTTTGGGGGACATTTTGCAAGGGGAGCAATATGGGACATATTTTATAAGATTATTGGTAACAGTCCCCCAAAGAATCATATACAAGGGAGTGCAGGAAATCTGGCCACACACCGTAGACCAGGAATCCAGCTGAGGGGCTGGATCCTGTGATAATGTCCTGCATGAGTGCAGCTGAAGACCTAGAGCCCATAACAATGCCTCCCAGGAATCCAACTGGAGGCCCAGAGCCCACGACAATGTCTCCTGCAGGCCTGTTTCATGGATCTGCACTGGGAAGGCCTGAAAGTCAGTGGTGGAATCTAGAAAGTCTGTGCCAGGTGGAATAAAGGATCTGTGATAGCAGGCTGAGGGATCTGCCCTGGAGCCAGAAAGTGATGTTCAAAGTAAGAAACACAGCTCCCCTGAAAGGTATCATAGCCATCCTCAGCAACAGTGAGGTCCTGAGCTCCTCCAATGATCAGGATGGCTGAGTTCCCATCAGGCAAGCCAATGCAGCAAGCTTCTCCAGGAGACTGCCAGCACTATATTCCCCTCCAGAAAGCAACGCTCAAAGTGAGGACCAGAGCTCCCTCAAAGTGAACTGAAGCTATTCTCAGTGCCAACAAGGTCCCGAGCTCCCTGGAGGATGAAAACAGCCAAGTTCATCAGGTAAGCCAGCATGACAAGTTCCTCCAAAAGAACCAACAGCTCCTTACAACTTCTACCTGTTCCCAACAGCCTCTCTCAGTTTCCCAACAGCCTAACTACCTCTTCTCCAGTTCTGCCTCCTAGGCTGCTGACCACAATCCTCAGGTGGTCCTCCCAAACCCAGCACCATGCTTATTCAGTTCAGCTAGAGGTTGTAAGTTGACCATCAGCTGTCAATCCACTACACCAGGCAAGGTGGTGTCCACCTGGTACGCTAAAGCAGGAGGATCACCTCGAGTTTGAAACTAGCCTGGGCTACAAAGTGAATTCAAAGCCGGCCAGAATTACACAGTGTGAGACCCTGTCTCAAAAAACACAAACAAGAAGTATGAGCCCAGCCTGGGCAACTTGGTGACTTAGTGAGATACTGTCTCAAAATTTTAAAAAAGAGCTGTAGCCCAGTGCAAAAGCCTTTGTTATCCCCAATAATACAAAAACAAAACAAACAACAAAAAAACACCACACTAAGACTGATTAAAACAAACCACACACACTACTAGGTAAGTGAACAGAATTTTCATTTTATTCTTGGAATACTTTGGACTGGATGCTCATTAAAAAAAAAAAAAAAAACCTCCCCAAGGAGACAACATTGGAACAGGGGTGTGAAAAACAAAATGCATGCGGCAGTGGTAGGGACTTGCCATGGAGAATATATATGGAAAGTATGTTATAGGTACAAAAAATGCAAAATTCTGCAACAAATATGTGACACTGTGCATTTATCAAAACCAACAGAATCTTCAAAGTAGAGTAAGGCTTAATGAATGAAACATAAATGAAAAAGCAAAAATTACGAGGCCAGAGGATCCGTAGATGGAACACAGCCTGTGATGAAAGAATCCAAATTTATTATAAGTATATGAAATACTCCCATTAAGGAAGGTGGGCAGAAAGGTGCTACTAAGTAACCTTGGAAATAAGTGATTTATAAAACTAAAGTCCGAGTTGTTTTCCACATCTGTGTATGTACACTGGAACTGAACAATTAAGTAACTACATAATGTGAGCCCATTTTCTCACTTTTCTCAAGTGGGAGATTACAAATAGCCAAGGACAAAAGGCTAGATTGATTCACCTAGTATGAACTGGAGATGTCTGTATGGACTCATGTGGATTATTAATATGAACACAGATAGTTACACAGAAAATTCTTTTTTTTGGTTTTGGTTTTTCTCTTTTTTAAACAGTCTCACTATGAAGTACAGGCTAGCCTTGAACTCACTATGTTGCTCAAATTGGTCTTGCCTTGAACTCAGAGCGATATTCTTGCCCCAGCCTCCCAAATGCTAGGATTATAGGAATGTGGAACCACACCTGGCAATTTAGTATACACACAAGTCCTTGTTCTGTCAGCTGAGGGAGTACACAAGCAACACACACTCCAGTAAGTAACAAGCACAACCAATGCTTAGAATCTTTTTTTTTTAAAGACAGTGTTTCTCTGTGTGAGTGTCAAGGCTGGCCTTGAACTCACTATGTAGCCCAGGCTGGCTTCGAACTGGCAGTGATCCTCCTGCCTCAGCCTCTCAAGTGCTGGTATAACAAGCGGACGCCACCATGGCTGGCCCTTAGATACTATTTTCCAGTAGCATCCTCCAAGAAAACGATCTTGGGTTCCTTGGAAAAATGGTTACATCTAGGAGGAGGGTACTCCTCCTACTTCCAGCTCCCAAGGTTGGGATTTCAGGTGTGTGTGCTACCTCACTAGTTTATTATGCAATTTTCCTCCACTCAACAGGTTCATTATGTGGTTTTTCTTGGCCTCCAGTCCCTGTCACACAGTCAGTGGCACCAACACTCATGTTAATCAGGCACTACACGCATTTGAGTGACTAAGCAAGTAAAATGCAGTGATTACCTGCCCACCTACTCTGTATGCCTGTGAAGACAAGCATTTATTGTTATTAAGCCAACATATTTTATTTATTAAACTTGGATGTGTTATTTTATAAAATAGTAAGTTAAAATAATTTTGTGGTGCTGGGCACAGACACGCTCAAAGGCACACATCTGTAATCCCAGCACTTGGGAGTCTGAAGCAAGAGGATCACCATGAATCTGAGGCCAGCGTGGGCTACATAGTGAGTTCAGGACCAGCTTGGACTACAGAGCGGTGACCCTGTCCCCCAAACAACCCAAACAGGAGCTGGGGATATAGCTCAGTAGCACGGTGCCTGCCTGACAAGCGCAATGTCCTGAGTTCAATTCCCAGTAACAAAAAAAATTGCAAAAAGTAGGGGTTTTTTTTTTTTTTTTGTCTTTTTGAGACCGAGTCTTAATATGTAGTTCAGGCTGGCCTTGAGCTCACTTTGTAGCCCAGGCTGGCCTTGAACTCGCACAATCCTGCCTCCACCTCCCGAATGGTGTGATTACAAGTGTGTGCAACCATGCCCAGCCAAAAAATAATGTTGTAGTTTACAAAGTAAAATAGTTTTTGCTCGTAATATTGTAACATAAATCACTATACTAGAAAAATAAAGTTACTTATTTTTTATTCCAGTATGGCTTCAATGCTATTTCAAAAGCAGAACCCATTAAAAATTGTGACCTGTTCAACAACAACAAAAAAAACACCGTGAAACCTGACAAGCACCACCTCAGCTAGGTGATCAACATCATCAACAGTGATAAATACTGCTGAAGCACTGCATATACTCAGTAAGATGATGTAGCAACTAGTGCTTTACTTCCCTGGTTATTTCTCCTTAAAATCTATTAATACCAATCATGAAAAAAACATCAGGTCAAATTCAACTGGGGGACAGTCTACAAAGTACCTGACCAGTACTTCAGAAAATTGTGAAGGTCATCAAAAACAAGGAAAGTCTGAGAAGCTATCATACCTAAGAGGTACCTAAGACCTCACTAGTAAATGTAACGTGCTATCCTAAATGGTACCCTAGAACAGAAAGAGGACACTGGGTAAAAACTAAGAAAATCTGAATAAAGTATGGAAGTTAGTTAAAAATAACGTATCAATATTGATCCTTAACTGTGACAAATGTACCATACTAATATGATAAAGCATTAACAGAGAACACTGAGTGTGATGTATATGGGAGTTTCCTGTACTGTTACTGGAATTTTCTATAAATAAAAATCTATTCTAAGTAAAAAACTATTCAAAAAGTAAAACAGGTGGAGTATAGCTCAGTGGTAGAGTACTTGCCTAGAATGTGCAAGGCCCTGGGTTCATACCCAGGGTCACAAAGCGAAGCAAAACAAAACATAGCAAAACAAAATGACTAAGTAAACAACTCAACTTGGGGAAGGAAGAAAACTATTAGGTAGAACAAGCTTGGCAAGTTGGTAGAGGTCTGAGAATTCGCAAGGGAGAGCTCACTCTTTTAAGGGCAGTGTTTCTCAATCTTACCTGCATATCCAAAGTACTTACGGGACTTTCAAGAAATACTTAAGATTTTTTCATTAAAAAAACAAAAAAACCACCCTCTCCCAAGCAAGGATGCCGATTTTCTTTTCCTTTAAAAAATTTTTTTATTAGCATATGTCTTAGATATTTTCTTCTCATTGCTGGGGACAAAATACCTGACATCCAAAGTTAAAGCGGGAGAGGTCACGGTTTGTAGAGGTTTTAGTGCATTATCGGCTGGCTTCCAGGTAGAGGGTGGACAGGCATGGCAGAAGGTAGCAAAAGCAAGCAAGGGACGACCACAGCTCTTTCTATCTCTTACCCAGGCTACTGAAGGCAGGTAGTACTTACACCCTTACTCCTAGTGCCCTTAATCTTCGCATTGTACCCTGAATCAATCCCAGTGTCACACACTCTAGATCTAACCACCTCTGAAAAAGCCCCACCTGTGACCACAAGAGGCTTCGGGAAGACATCCAGACATGAGCCATAACGATGAGGATTATTCATTATGGGGCGCTGCTGGTACATGTACATAACCCAGCTTAGTTCTTTTTCTCCTCTTTCCTCCCCTCCCCCTCCCCCTCCCCATTCTCATTTGAACATTCTCTTCCTACTTACCAATATCATTCATTTTGGTCCCTATTTGGCTTTTTGTATCCCATGACAAGAGGAACAATGAAGTATTTATGTATGTGTGTCTGATTTATTTCACTTAAAACTGTGGTCTCAAGAGGCATACTTTCACGCCTAAAAAAGTCTCAAATTTACCCTCTTTATGGCACAGTAATAACTCCATTGTATATAAAAGCCATATTTTCTTTAAGAAGGATACTTTCAAAATGGATTTCCACGGTCTAGAATATTACTCAGAATTGGCTCTTTGTCTTTTCAGGGTGTACCAGAAAGATACACTGGCATGCCTAACTCCCAAAGGTAGACAAGCATATGCCAGTCCTGGCCTTCGTTTACCCTAGGGCTTTTCTCACATCCAAGGCTTCCTCTACACCTTGGGAGTTCTATCTGTAAAATGGGAAAGCAGCAACCAGCAGCCCAGAAGAATCCCCACCCAGAGAGTCTTGGTTCCAGCAGATGTGCAGGGAAGCGGCAGCGCTGGCAGTGGAATTCTACCTCTAATAGAACAGGAAGAGTGTTCCACAGAGGCTCTCAA
Organism: Dinomys branickii; assembly: GCA_004027595.1. Taxonomy (NCBI): domain Eukaryota; kingdom Metazoa; phylum Chordata; class Mammalia; order Rodentia; family Dinomyidae; genus Dinomys; species Dinomys branickii. The sequence continues at coordinate 26,926 of PVLD010010860.1, read as the reverse complement.
TAGGCCATATACCTTGAATAAATTTCATGTTCGAATTAAAAACAAACAAATGCATCCCACCCCCATTAGTTGGATTCTCTAAAGGTAAAGGCTAGGCATGGGTTAATTTTTTTCTGTAGGATTGGAGACCTTCTACTTCATTCTACTATACAACTATGGCCAATAATCACTAAATTTAAAGCCTTAATTCTAAATTCAGTGAAAGTGACATGATCTTATGCATCCTATTAAAAAGTCAATTATTTATCTCAGTCAATTCTTTCCAAAATATTGCTAGTCACAGATGGCTTACAATGGTACAACCGGCAAAAACTGTAGGCATTGAGGCACTATAACCAATACGTACAGAATTGTATGCCCAAAAAATCTGGGCTGTAAGTCTCAGCAGCAGGTTGTAAGCTCAAACAGCTGTTACACAGGAAGGTCATTAAAGGAGGAATACTTGTATTCCCATTCCCGCTGGACAGAGCTGGTTTCCACGTGAGTCAAAACTAAGTGTCTCAAGCCAATAGTATCCATTTCTACATCAGTGTCAATGTGAGTTTTGCAATCTCAGCTTTGCTCAGAATGAAAAGAACACACAGTGTAGTTTTGGCAGCATATCAGCTTTGCTACCAATTCTTGCTTCGGTAAGCACACACTGTTTGGCAAAGAGCATTTCTGGAAAGGAGGCACAACAGATAAGAGGCAATGTTAGGCCTAATAACTTCAGTCATAGGTTTTGCTTATCTTAAAGTAGTTTCTTCCAAACTCATAATTCTGTGTTTAGAAGCGAACTGGGAGGGGATGTTGCTGGTTTTTGAACCCAGGGCCTCCTAGACATAAGTGCATGTCTATCACTAAGCTACCACTTTGGGGCTGCGATATTTTCTTTGTTGAGAAAAGAACCTACTTACTTCTATATTCCCAAGACTCAGTGTAATGTCTTTTTATATGGTAGAAATATTTAACCAAAAGAATGAATCTTACCTTACTTTTATTTCTCTGTTCTTTAGTTTTTAAAATATTGTTCTCATTACTTATTCAGAGTCTGTGAGAAACTATGTGGTATACTTGAAAAATACAGTAAATGTTTAAATTTTAAAAAATAATTACTATAGTAAAAGACACATTTGTATCAATCCCTTTCAAGATACTCCCTCCGGCTTGGAACACATTTATCCTATCATTGCCACCACGTTCTAAGCAGTTCTTGGGGGCTGGGGGTATAGCTCAGTGGCATAAGCGCTTGCCTGGCAAGCGCAAGGTACTGAGTTCGATCCCTGGTACCGGGGGGGGGGGGGAAGCAGTTCTGAAAGTCCTCTTTTGTGTCTCTAGCTGTGCTACTGTGGCTGCCTTGACATGCTGAATCAATTTAACACATACACCCCACAAATGGGGACGTAATTCACACGTATTGTTGCCCGGAAGCTCTGATTGTTCTCCCTAGCTTGAACCAGTATAGGCATACTCTCCCATCTGGCAGCTTGTACCACTTCTCAGGGGGTCACTGCACAGCAATGCAAAGAAAGGTGTTGGTTTAGTAGACCAGATGTCATCACATTACACATTGTAAAAATTGTAATACAGCTAATTTGTGGTAAAGCAGGTGTAAATGCATATTCTGTACACTGGCAATGGGGCACTTATGATTTCCATGTTAAAATTCAGAGAATTATTAGCCGGGCGTGGTAGGAGGCTGAGGCAGGAGGACCACTGAGAGTTCAAGACCAGCCTGGGCTACAGAGTGAGCTCAAGACCAGCCTGGGCTACATAGGGAGACCCTCTCTCAGAAAGAAATAAAACAAAACAAAGTTTCAGAGAATTATTAATAAACTATTTGTGAATATAAATTCCTTTTAATTTAATGAAATAAATTTCTTAATTATATAAATATTTTTAAACTTCATATGGATAGCATTAATATTTGGGTAGTCAAATTCAAGTAGCTAGATTCACTCCATTTATATAAATAGTAAACAGACTAATAAAGTGATTAGGTCCACTTGTACCACAAACAATTCAGGCTGTCAAATGGGACAGTCATGGACACACCACCAGTGGTTCAAGCCAACAGAAATGTGTTAAAATGTTTGTTTCATGGTCCTTTTGGTTTGGGGGGAGAAGCCCAAAGTCTCACAGGGCCAGATCTGGTGAATAAGGTGGATGAGGACAGACTGGAATGTTTGTAGGAGCCTACTTTTGCACTGTATGACACTCAGCTGCTGCTTTTGCATTTTTTTTTAAACCATATTTCAAAATGACATTCATGAAAGAGGACTTCTGTAACTGCTCCATAAAATGGGAAGAACAACGAGTTGTGTGTTCAAAGCAAGACCAAATTCTCTGATGAAAGGCAATGTGTCTTCTGTAATGAAATTTTAAACTTTAAACACTAACCATATATTCTGATTACACCTTATACATTTGCTACTTTCACTGCATTTTCCTCAGTAACTAGTAAGACATACCATTCCATACTATTCCCATCACGTTCATTTTGAGTTGAGAATATTTTGTTTTTAATAACAACTATGTGGGCTGGAGCCAGTGTGGTGACACACTCCTTGTCATCCCAGCACTTGGGAGGCTGAGGCAGGAAGACTAGAGCCAGAATTTAAGGCCAGCTGGGCCTAAGACATGAATTCAAGGCCACCATAAATTACACAGGGAGACTTTGTTTCAAAAAAAAAAAAAAACTAAAAACAATTATGCGGGCTAGGTGTGGTGGTAGATGCTTGTAATCCCACCACTCAGGAGGCTGAGCCAGGAAGATCCCAGTGGATTCAAACTAGCCTAAACTACATAGCAGGACCCTGTCTCAAAAGACCAAAATCAAATAAATAAATTTCGTGGATGCACTCCATGGCAATTTGAGCGCACATGGTCAGTGGTCAATAAAAGTTAGCTAAATCTGTAATTGCTCTTAACTGACTTGCTCTTCAGAGTAGATCTGGTTTACATTTGTATCCACTTACATCTGATGTGACCTGATATAGCACTCAGAGGAGTACCTGCAGTGGAAATAAGGGCTGACTTTGGAAACTTCTAATGTGTCAGTGCCAAATGTCAACTGTCGCAAATTGTTACATCCCCCACTGTGTAGGTTCCTCCTAGTGCATTTATCTGAGAAAAAGCCCTTGCTCCATGACTTTGTCCCTCTTTCCTTATCAGAAATACCTTCCCTTCCACGGACTGACCACCCAAGGATTTAAAATAACAGTGCATTTAGACATTGCAACTTATACAAATTTATACCAATTTAACAAGGCGGGTACTAGGGATTGAACCCAGGGCCTTTAAAGTGAGCTATATTCCTAGCTTCTTCCCCTTTTCTTTCTGAGACAGGGTCTCACTAAGCTGCTAAACTGCTTAGGCTAGGCTCTAATTTGTGATTTCTTCCTGCCACTGCCACTCAGACTGCTGGGATTAGGGTATCAGCACAGTGTAACTGATGAGACCATGACAGAGAAGAGACTGCTAGAGTACATGAACTATTTTACACCCCTAACCAACCCCCAATCTAGCTCTAGTCTAAATTCTCTTTGAAGTCAGAAGATAAGATGTCAATCACTTGGCAGCTTTTGAAAAATTTAGATCCCTGGTCTAGTTCTTGCTAAAGAAAAATTAAGGAAAGTATCACAAATAATAGGTTCAAAAAAAAAAAAAAGAATGATGTCATGCTGCTCTAATCAATGCTGCCCGAGTCATCTTTGACTGCTTCAATCCAGCCTTTCCACTTTTCCCATTATTCTGATTACCCTAGGACAGTAATGGGAACTTTCTAGAACTTTCAATGAGCTGGGCATGGTGGCGCATGCTTGTAATCCCAGCACCTGGGAGGCTGAGGCAGGAAAATCATGAGTTCCAGGATAGCTGGAATTAGGAGACTCTTGTCTCAAAATAATAGTCAATATAATTTGCAGGTACCAGAATAAAAAGTTATTAGAACAGTCCAGAGGGGAAGTATAAACTATAGTAGGAGCAGTGTAGACAAGGCAGAGGGTTAATTGAAAGTACTTCATTTTTCATTTGACTTTTATTTAATTCTTTTTAAAGTTCTTTAATTCTAATAAGAACTTACAAACATTTAAAATCCTTTTTTTTTTTTTTTTTGGTCTTTTTAAGACAGGGTCTTGCTATGCAGTTCAGGCTGGCCTCGAGCTCACTTTGTAGCCCAGGCTGGTCTCAAACTCTCAACGATCCTCCTGCCTCAGCCTGCCAAGTGCTGGGATTAGAGGCATGCACCACCACACCTGGCTAAAATCTTCCCAGATATTTAGCATAACTTTTTTTTCTCTTCTACTATGAAAGGACGATGAGAAATTTTTCAAAATTTTCTTTGTGGGAAAAATCCAAACAAATCCCTTAACTCCTTCAAGTGTTCATAGAGATTTCTGCTACTTATCATTTCTGGCACTCTTGCTAAAGATAATAAAAACATACACACACACAACCAAAAACAGTTAAATCAGATTGCCAATTTTATCACTGTACTATTTTATTTTTGCAATTCACTTTAAGCAAAAATATAAGGTTGGAGAAATGGCAACTAGATTTCTTAAATAAATGAAATGATCCTCAAATGGCCCAAAAAAAACCTGACATATTTAAATCTTGCTAGGAATGGTGGTACATGCTGAAGTCCCAGCACTGGGAGGCTAAGGGAGGATGATCACAAATTTGAGCCCAGCCTGGGCAATTCAGCAACTTATCCAGATCCTGTTTCAAAATAAAAAGTGAAAAAATGGGCCAGGGATGTAGCTCACTATGAAGGCCCTGGATTCAATCTCCAGTAGTGCAATCAATCTTTATCAAGACTTATCCCAAAGATCTACCTCTAAAAGAGTATCTGCTCTATAGTAATAACCTATTCAGAATAATTTCAATTTATACCATTCTTCCAACTAAGAAAATATTCCTTAAAATACTTTTTCTTGTTTTGGGTGGGGGGCAGTTGGTTTATTGAGATAGTGTCTGCTTATATATAGTTCAGACTGGCGTTGAACTCACAATGTAACCCAGGCTAGCCTCAAACTTGCAGCAATCCTCCCATGTGCTAGAATTACAGACATGCAGCACCACCTCTGGCTTCTTTAAAATATTTACAGGAATATGTAAATATTGATACAGACCCCATTCTGAAGAAATAATCCCAATCTTGAAGCAACTTGATCATAAATGTCGGTACCTCTCACAGAAAGACAAACTTACAGAAAAAAAAAGAAAGAAAAGAGGCTAGCAAGACAGGAGATTAGGATGTGGCAAAACTGACCGGGGAAGCAGGCATGACCTGTTAATTACAAAATCCCAAAATACATGCACATGGACTTTGAGACAGGGAGTTAGCCTGGCTGGGAAGGGAGGCATGACCAGATCCCAAGACATATGGGAAATAATTCTCAAGGTCTTGTATGTGGACTTCTTGTAAGTTACATATACACAGAATAAAAGGAACAGAACCATGAAGAGCTTGCCAAAGTGGCTTTCCTCCCACCCTGTGTCCCCCAAGATGTGCTTTTGTTTTATATTATTATTTTATTTTGATTTTTGTTTTTGTTTTCCTCTCTTACTTGGTCCAAGTTAGTTCTGCAGAGCCAGCTTCTTCCTTACCCTTCACTTTTAATTTTTCCAGTTTCAAACAGTAAATGTGAAACACTACTATTTTGCTTGTTTCATTCACTTGTTTTAGAGGAAAAGAACCTGGAGCATTTACAGTACATATTTGGTGAGCTACCTCCAGAAGGAGACTACCTGGTTTGGTGAGCTACCTCCAGAAGGAGACTACCTGGTAACAATTTTGGCCTAGACCTGACATTAGCCCAAAGAGTACGTGATACAAAAAGAACAGTTCACAGTGAATTCTCACCATTGTGTTCTCTATTACGTGGCGGCCCACCCTCATGCTATAAGGTGTACATACTTCTTACTTCTTTTCCTATTTTTTACTTGGCCCAAACTTGCTCTGGAGAGCCTGTTTGTTTTGCTACCTTTAATAAAAGTACTAGTGCTTGTCTTGACCAATTCTTTGCTCAGGACAGAAAGAACCCAGAAACCACCTCTAGGAGCGGACTCCAGCATACGAAAATCTGTTAACAGTAGCAAGCAGCACTAAATTAGTAGGTTAGAAACTTTCTAAAACCCAGCATGATGGCACAGGTCTGCCATCTCAGCTCTCTAGGAAGCTGAGATAGAAGGAGTACAAGTTCGAGCCCAGCCTGGGCAACTTAGTAATTTAAATAGACCTCATCTTAAAATAAAAAATTTTAAAATGTGTGGGGGAGGTATGGTGAGGATCTAGCTCAGTACAAAGTATCTGAGTTCAGTCTCCTCAGTAATAGAATAAAAAACTGTCACTATAACATAACTATATTCTTGGATAAGATCATTCTACAGCAAGGTGTCAATCTGGGCTGGGGATATAGCTCAGTGGAGTAAGTGCCTGCCTGGCAAGCACAAGGTCCTGAGTTCAATCCCCAGTACCACACACACACACAAAAAAAGGTGTCAATCACATCCCATGAAGTTCACTTACAAATTTAACAAAATTTCAATTTTAAAAAAAGTGCATTATAAAGATTTTTTTGAGAAACAAGAAAATTCAGGAAGATTCTGAAAAAGAGTAATGGGGGAGGGGAACAAACCTTTAAATTAAAATGTTACAAGCCTCACCAGGTGTGATGGCATAGGCGTATAATCCCAGCCCTTAGGGGGCTGAGACAAGAGGATTGCTATCAGTTCCAGGCCTGCCTAAGCTACAACAGGAAGGCCCTGACTAAAAAACAAAACCAAAAAAGTTATAAACCTCTATAATTAAGAGTACTATTGTTATACGTATGGAAAAACCAATGGAACAAAAAATATTATCTAGCTAGGCACGGTGGCACACACCTGTAGCATTACTAAAAGTTTGAGGCCAGTTTGGGTTACAAAGTGAGTTCAGCGCCAGTGTGAACTGCACAGTGAAACTGTCTCAAAAAATAAAAAAAATCTACAAAAGGTTCCAGATTTCTGTTTATTTATTTATTTTAGGTACTGGGAATTGAACTCAGGAACCTGAGTTTGCCAGACAGACACTTGTGCCACTGAGCTATATCCCCAGCCCTGAGACTTCTACCATCAAAAAGAGCCACTGGTGAATGCCTATAATCCCAGTGTAAGGCCCACTTTGGACCTGACTCTCCCAATACTCAACCCGTCTGCCAGCAGAGGCATTGTTCTCAGCTCCACACCAGTACCCTCAGTGTTAAAAGAGGTAAGATGGAACATGGAATCTTGTAAGCATCTGGACATCTAGAGATATTCAAGCATTCATATTGGATGCTTCAAAAACTTTGTCCACTAAGGACAAAGTGGAGAATTTTCCACTGATGTTTACTAAGATCTTCCCACCTCATGTCTCTTGCCTTCTTTCAAGTACCATAAAAAAAAAAAAAATAGGGTGCTTCTCTCTGTTCCCTATAGATGGCCTTTTCACCCTCTGCCTACCTGTACCCAGGTACAATAAATTCCAACCCATACTGCCTGCCTTTACACTAGCCTGGTGGTGTCAGGTGGTCTGTGCCTTGTGCTGTTCCTTACACCCAGCACTTGAGAGGCTGAGGCAAGAGAATCAGTGGGAGTCTGAAACCAATTTGGGCTAAATAGTTAGTTCAAGGTCAGTCTGAACTATGGAGTGAAACTCTTGTCTCAACAAACAAACAAACAACGACAAAACAAAATCAAGCCAAGCTGGGCGTGGTGGCACATGCCTATAATCTCAGCACTTGGGAGGCTGAGGCAGGAGGATCACTGCAAGTTTGAGACCACCCTAGCCTACAATGTGAGCTCCAGCCTAACTTGAACTGCATGGCGACACCCTGTCTCAAAAAGACAAAAAGAAAAAACAAACAAGTAAACAAACCCCAAGAAGAATAAATTTAACAAGTTTAAGACCTAATCTGGGTGTGGTGGCATATCCTGTAGTCCCAGTACCGAGGACTTTTTCTGGGAGCAATCCTGGTCCACGTAGTCCAGGTGCTTTTGCCATGCTTGTCAACAGAAATTCAGATAATTTAGAAACATGTTCCTGGAGGCCTGAGCAGAACAAAGGAAATCGGCCAGAGAAGATGAACTCATTCTTCAGTGAGTATGCAAAATAGAGCTAAAGTTAATGGATAACAAACTCTATCCCTGTACTTAGAACTTTTAAAGTTTTTTGGTAATGGGAACCGAGCTCATGACCTTGTGCTGGAGGGGGAATAGGAGGAGTAAGAGGATTACAGGCTTGTCCTCCCACACCCAGCTTGGAGCCTCATGAAAGATGCTTCCTCATGAAGTCTGCATCTTTCAGTGTGGGGTATCACCTGAAAGATGTGAGACCTAGTTTGTTTGTTTGTTTGTTTTTTCTGAAACAGGGTCTCTCTTTGCAGTTTAGGTTGGCTTTGAGATCACTCTGTAGCCCAGGCTGGCCTGAACTCACAACATCCTCCTGCCTCAGCCTCCTGAGTGCTGGGATTACAGGCGTGCACCACCAAGCTCGGCTTAAGGGGATGTGTCTCTCTCACCTGGGAGGTCTCCTTAAACTCGAGAGTAAATCCGTCCCCTTCTCTCTTGCTACCCCTCAGGCATCTCTTTGCCCTGAAGGTCATCTCATCCTGCCCCTGGGAGAGGTCACAAGAGTAGAAGGGACTACTTGAGTCCAGGTTCCATTTTCAGTGGCAGATACCCAACAGTGCAAAGAATAGGGTGAATTTCAGAAGATCTGGTAGATTTGCAGATGGGTTTTAAGCTTTGACCCTCACTTTTCACCCATCATGGTGAGATATCCAATCTCTTCTGGCCACTTGTTATACCCCACACACTAGGACACAAATGTTGGACATGGCCTTTTCTATGTTCAACAATCAGAATCTAGATAAAGACAAAAAGAGAAGGACTAAGGGGAGAAAAACAGGCCAAAATTATGGCTGTTTGTAATTGGCAATGCTTTAAGCATACTCAAGTCATCTAAGAGAAAACCCCAGGCCAATCCGGGAAAGAATTCCTGCTTTAAATGCAAGGAAACTGGACACTAGGCATATGGCTGTACCCAGCGACCCCCTAGGGTCTGCTCTGTGTATCAAGTAACTGATTCATAGCACTGTAGGATGGACCGGTCTCCTCCTAGACAGGAGCTAGGCTGGCCAAAACCCTTACGTTCCACTTGGATGAGTAAGATTGAAGGGGCCCAGGACAATCTATAGTGCCCCTGTCCACAGACTTCTCCATCTCCTATAAGAAACTATGAGTGACCCTGGACATCATGGGTAGGCAAATTCAATTCCTTACAGACACTTCTAACTTCCTTCTGTAGAAAACCCTCCTCTAGATCAACAGGGTTAAGATGAGGGTTGTAAATTAGGGTAAGGGGACCTCTAATTGGAGCTTCTTTACACCTGCTCTGACATGTCAATTTCACAGTCAAATATTCAGCCATGACTTTTTAATTGCACCACACCTACTTCCTTACTAAGCAGAGATTTTCTAGCAAAACTGAGGACAATTCTCCAACTCTGCCAAAGGCCCGAGCAGATTTTACCTGTTGGGACCACACCAGGCAATGCTTCTAGATAACCCTCAGGTTACCAGGAAGACTTGCACTACTCTTAATCCCACCTGACTGATGACTACAGGCTCAGAGGTTAGCTACTTCTGGGATTCCTGTGAACCTCTGAAAGACCCAAGGCTGCTCTTCAAAAAGCAATAACCCAGTATTGTCCCAAGTGTAGACAAATAGTGATTAACGACCCCTAATTCACCACAGTCTAAATGCACACTGTATTAGGACTCCTGTTTTCAATGAGACCCTTAATGTGGGCAGCCTTACTGGAATAGGGCTCTCAGGGTTGGTGGGGTTTTTTTTTTTTTTTTTTTTTTGGTCTTTTTGAGACAAGGTCTCGCTATGCAGTTCAGTCTGGCCTCAAACTTCAATGATTCTCCTGCCTCAGCCTCCCAGAGTGCTGGGATTACAGGCGTGCGCCACCATGCCTGGCTGCTCTCAGGCTCTTAATGATCTAATATACTTCCTTAAATAATTTCTCCTCCACAGGAAGCATGGAAATCTCCTATCACTACATCTGTCACAGTCCACCTTTTAATAGTATTCTGACCTGCTCTTATACTACTATCTCCCCAGATGAAGTCAAGCAGTTTCATGGCTTTAAATATATACATAGATGGCCTTCTAAATTTATATTGCCACTTAGATCCTTCTCTTGTACTCAAGACTTCAAATGCCTACTGAAAATCTTCACTTGGAATCTAACAGAAATCTCAGAGTTCATAGGACAAACCTACACTGACTTCACCTCCATAAGCAAATGTGTTTCACCCATAGTCTTCCTCATTTCATTCAATGACTCATGCTTCTTGTTATTTAGGTCAACATTCATAAGAGATTTCCTGAATTTTTCCCTGTATTTCTCAATCCACATACAACCTCTTAGAAAATTCCATTCCGTTGAATATAGAAGGAATTCAACAACTCAATCATCACTGACACCTCCTTCACTTTAATCCAAGCCTCCCTGCAAAAACCTAATTCGTCTCTCCCATCTTTTTTTTTTTTGGATTTTGAGACAGTGTCTCACTATGTAGTTTAGGCTGGTCTTGAACTTGCTATACAGCCCAGGGCTTGAACTTGCAGCAGTCTTCCTGTGTTGGCCTCCCAAGTGCTGGGATCACAGGTGTGCGCCACCACACCAGGCCTAATCGGTCTCTTATTTCTTCCTTTATTTCTCAGGTTCTCCTAAAGACGATAGCCAGAATAATCACATTAAATCATAAATCCTGTCAACTACTCAAAAGCTTTCCAAGGCTATCCACCTTACCTCAGAGAGAAAACCAAAATCCTTACAGTGGTCCTTCTATAATCTAGTCCTATCTTCATGTCTCTAACCTCATTTTCTACTACATGTAGCCATTCTAGGACAACAGCCTCCTACCCATTCCTGGAGACAATGGACAAGATCATGATTTAGAATTTGGTGGCACATGCCTGTAATCTCAGCACTCAGGAGGCTGAAGCAGGAGGATCACAGTGAGTTCAAGGCCAGCCTGGGCTTCATAGTGAGACCCTGTCTCAAAAACAAATATTTTTTTACATATTTATTTCCTCTAGAATCCTCTTCCCTCAGCTATCCATAATTTGTTCCCACAGATCATTTAGATTTTCCCATGAATGACACTTTGTGAGGCATTCCCTTATTCATCCAATTTAAAATCAAGCTCCTTCATCAAAATTATTTTCTCCACAGTATTAATCACCAACTAACATCTGTTTCACTTATTTGACTTTTTGGTCTCTTTCTACTAGAATGTGAATTTTACCAGGTTACCAATTATGTTTAATGTACAGTACTACTGTATCCAGTGCCTAAAACTTTGTGATAGAGTAAGTGGCAAGTGAGTGACTTGACTGGGAATGGGGTAAACCTGCATGCGTAAGGGTACTTATGTGTGTGTATGCTTTGTATGATTCCCCTACCCCCAAAAAACTTGACTGTCCATCAGTGTTTTAAGAAACTTCAGGTAATAACCTTTACCATTCAAATGTTTACTATCCATTAGTGCTTCAGACATTTAATCTTTCTTTAGTCCACAGATGAAAAAACTAAGGCCTAGAGAGTCTATGTAATTTGCCTACAATCATAAAGTAACTGAAAATACAGGATTCAAATTCAGGTAGCCTTACTCCGGACTCAGTTTTCATAGTCACTTACTATGCTCAGTTTGACCTTTTTTTTAAAAAAATTAAGATTATTGGTATATTTTAGGTATACATAATGATCATATTCATCATAGGGAATTTGTACCTGTACATGATATAACTTGATTCATTCCCCTACTCCCCCATTCAATCCTTCTTCCCCTCTTTTATTTTTTGGTCTTTTGAGACAGGGTCTCACTATGCAGTTCAGGCTGGTCTTGGATTTTTGGTTTTTGTGTTTTTTCTGTTGTTGAGAGGAGTAATTGTCTGACTAAATTTGCATGTCTGTATATGGGTTCATATATTTACACTTCGAAGATATCAATGGATAAAGCAATAACCACTGTGGAGACCATGTCACCTTGTCTATAGATTAGTTGTGATTGTACTATTTTTTATGCTAATTGGTGTCTGTTTGTTAATATGTTTTTGTGCTTTTAATTTAAAAAAAAAAAAAGATCTTGTCTCAAAGTGCATCCGTTTAGCTAGAAATGCCTCTAGCTTTAAAAAACCTGTATCTTCTTTATCTACTCATCAACTGATGAGCACTTGGGCTATTTCCAAGATTTGGCTATTATAAATTATCCTGCTATAAACATGGGTGTGCATATATCACTGTGCTATGACGCTTTTAATTCTTTTGTGAAGATACCAACAAAGGCAATAGCTGTCAAATGGAACCTCTAGTCCTATTCTTTTGAGCAATCTCCACACTGACTTCCACAGAAGTTGCACCAGTCCACACTCCCTCCAATAGTGGAGAAGGGTTTCTTTTTCCCCACAGCCCTGCTGCATTTGTTACTGGTTAATTTCTTGATAATAGCCATTCTTTCTGTGGTGAGATGGAAATACCTAGGAATCCATCTAATGAAGGTAATAAAAGATTGCTACATGGAAAACTACAGTCCCCTGAAAAAAGAGATTGAAGAGGATGTCAGAAATTGAAAAAATATTACTTGCTCTTGGGTAGGAAGAATCCACACAGTGAAAATAACCATACTTGGAAAACTGTTATATAGATTTAACATAACCCTGATCAAAATTCCAACGGTGTATCTCACAGAATTAGAGACAACAATCCTAAAATTCATTGAACCAGAAGAAACCCAGCATAACACAGGCAATTTGGGGCAACAAAGGCAACGCCGAGGGGCATCACGATCCCTGACTTGACATTATACTACAAAGCTACTGTGATTTTTACAGCATGATACTGGCCAAGAAAACAGACCCAGGGATCAATGGAACATATCAGAAGATGCAGAAACAACTCTAGACATACTTAGCCACCTTATCTTTAACAAAGATGCCAAACACCTTCATTAAAAGAGAGCCTCTTTTAGCTGGTGCTAGCTGGGCATGGTGGTGCACGGCTGTAATCCCAGCACTTGGGAGGCTAAGCCAGGAGGATCGTCATGAGTTCGAGACCAGCCTGGGCTACAAAGTGAGCTCAAGGCCAGCCTTAACTGTGTAGAGAGACCTTGTCTCAAAAAGACCGAAAAAAAAAAAAAAGGTGCTGGGAAAACTGGCTTTCTCATGCCAAAGATTAAAACTGGACCCCTATCTTTCATCATGCATTAAACTAAAATCAAAATGAGTCAAAGATATAAATATTAAAACAAAAACACTAAATCTGCTGAAAGAATAGGTGGAACTCTTGCACTGGTCTAGGCAAAGACTTTATGAACAAAATCCTGATCACACAGGAACGATCACAAAGAATCAGTAACTGGGATCTCATTAAAAAGCTTCTGCACAGCAAGAGAAACCACAGTGGAGAGAGAGAGGGGGGAGAAGAGAGGAGAGGAGAGGAGAGAAGAGGAGGGGGGGAGGGGAGGGGGGGAGAGGAGAGGTGACAACCCACAGTGTTGGAAAAACTTTTTACCAGCTGTTCCTCACACAAAGAACTAGTATCTAGAATATATAAAAAACTCAAAAAAAATCAGACCCCCCCAAATTTAAAGACCCAATCCAAAAATGTGCATCTGAAATAGACACTTCTCAGATGAAGCAGAAACATCAAATATACAAATATATATAAAAATATAAAAAATGTTCGATATCACTGGTTACTTGAGAAATGCAAATCAGTTGACTTTCATGAGTAAAATATGATCATTCAAAAATAACACAAGTTCTCTTACCGAATGTGATGTACAACAAATTAGTTGAGCAACCCTTCAAAAAATAAAAATATTCTACACTTCACTTATTTGACACAAAGTAAACAATTTTCTCACTCGATTTCCCCCAAAGTTACAGTTATGCTGCCCACAGCTAACAGATGGCAATTTTTCCCTCCAGCGACTTGCTCCTGTTTAATTATCTGATGAAACACTCAGTTTTCATATGGACAACTCTTTGCATTGGCATTTTATTGGTTCATGTAACATTGAATTAAAATTATATGAAGACCAGCATACAGTGGTTTAAAAGCACAAATAACTGACTCTTATCTAGAGTATGATTCAAGCTGAGTGCAGTAGTGCACTCTGGGAGGCTAAAGCAGGAATGTTACAAATTTGAATCCAGCATGGCCAATTTGGTGACTTAGCACCACCCTGTTTTAAAGGGGAGGGCACTTGGGATGTAGCTCAGTGTGAAGGCCCTAAATTTAATCCCAAACAACTCCCATATATGCATGCACAAGATGAGGGTACAACCAATTAGTGAGAATAGAAACACTTAAGCATATTCGGGCAGACTTTAGGAAATGGAAGAATCTGGCTTAACTAATCAGTCAAGAGAAGGTTAGGGTTAGGAAGTCTCCACATGAATAATCTGTATATCTAGGACTTGAGAATGTTAACTCAGTTGGTAAGGCACTTATCTAGCATGTGTGAAGCCTAGGTTTAGAACCACACAGTAGATATGAAGATGTAGATGAAAAAATATACAAAGATACATAACAAATCTAGAATTTAGGGTGAGAGGAATAAAACAAGACTTATTTATTTTATATAGTTGGGTGTTGTCAACTTCCAACAAGTATGCCTGGATACATAAATGACTTGGTAGGTTGTTCTGTTGTTTGAGATAAAAAACTATGGGTCTGTAGCCTCAAACTCATAGCCCTCCTGCCTCACCCTCCTGAGTATTAGGATTACACTGCATCCAACACTGATAAGGTTTTCTAAAAACAAAAAAGAAAAAGTCCAGTCAACTAGATAACACTTCCCCATTTTACAACAGAAGAATGACATTTAAAGAAGAATCTGCCCAAGATCATAAAACTCACAAGAAACTAAGTTAAAAAGCGGATTCATGTTTACCTAGTGTTCTAAAGCTCATGTTCTCTCTACAATGTCAAATTTCCTGGAAAAAAGCAAATCACTATGACTTTTTAAAAATTCATGAACAAAAAACATCTTATTTCCCACCACTACGCTAACAGCCAGGGGAAGTAAAAAAGATGATTTTCAAAATGACTTATAAATTTGATTCAACAGCTTGGATTTCAGGCTTTACTTACTATAATTTAAGACAAGGGTCATAGACTATTGTCCATTTAAAAGGGAAAATTTCTTACTCCTACAAGCAGAAAAGAGATCATTTCCTTCTCCAGAGACAACACAGAGCTCCTTTAGCTCCCTTTCTTTGTCCATGTTATTCTTGCCCAGTTGTTCAAACAGCAACCTAGAGGCAGTAAACCAAAGCACTACTGGAGTCTGTTGTATCTGAAAAATTAAAGAAATGTATTCCAAAAAAGGTAACCTCCTACAAATGTGCATTAGCACTTCTTAAAACTGACACACTGTATTATTTCCATTTGAAATAGCTCAAAACAAGTGTCTGCGTTTGTTAGTTATTCATACTAACTAGTTCCAAAATAAACAGGAGAAACGGAGAGCTATAGAAAAAGAAACATCTCATTGACCAAGAAACAATAAATATGCCTTATGGAGTTCCAATCAAATCACGTGTCACCAAAAAATGGGAAATCTGAAATTTCCAAAGTATTTTACTTTCGCCAGGCATGGTGGCGCACACCTGCAATCCCAGCATTCGGGAGGCTGAGGGAGGAGGATCGTTGCGAGTTCAAGACCAGCCTGGGCTACAAAGTGAGCTCAAGGCCAGTCTGAACTACAGAGGGAGACCCTGTCTCAAACAGACCAAACAACAAAAAAAAATTTTACCTTCACTAGACTCAATATTTCAAATGAGAAAACAGAGGATCTACTTCTTGTGGTATCATCTTGTTCTATGTGGTGTCATCTTGTTCTATCCTAAATCCTGAAGAGTCTAAGCCCATGATTCATACCAGTTTTGTTGTTTTAGTTTGCTAAAGACAGGTTTAATTTGGTCCACAGATTCATACTATTAATGAAAGAAACCTGAAACCTAAGGTTGTCACTTCCTAGTTGAAAAAAAAATCTTTGATGGTTCCCTACGCTTCCAAATTATATAAAAAGCTTTGAAAGCAAGTTGGCTCTACTTTACTTTTCCAGTCTTACTTTCCACTTCCAATTCTCTAAATCTATCTAAATAGACAGATTCCACACTTTCCCACATCAGTGTGTGCAACCTGTCTCCCAGCTGAGCATCCTTCTCCCACTGCCTGTTGAAATTCTATTCCTTCAAAGCAACAAGGTACAGTGGTCAGAACCCCAGCCTTTCAGGCCAGATCAAACTAGAATCTGATCTAGAATTCCACTACTTAATAGCTTAAGGACCTTGACTAAATATGTCAATGATCTTAAGAGAGCTGGCACACTATTGTGCAGATTAAGCACAATGGTTATAATGTATCTAACATAATGCTCAACACATAGTGCATAATAAATGGTACCTATAAATCACCTTTACCCCTTCCCATTTAATACTCTGATCCTATGCTAAGTACCCACGGCACTTAATGTGGGTTTGTCAGGCAAGTGTTCCACCATTGAGCTACATCCCCAGCTCTTTTCAAGACAAGGCTGAATCACACCTGCTAGCCTTGAAGTGGCAATCCTATCTCAGCCTCTGAAGTAGCTGTGATTGCAGGCATACACCATTACACCTGATTCACAGCATTTTGTTGTTGTTATTTTTTGTAGTACTGGGGTTTGAGTATTTACTCAATCCCAGTCCTGAGTATTTGAGTATTTCATCCCAGGGCCTTCATACTCAGCTACATCCCTACCCAAATCCAGTTTTAAATTTTGAGGTAGGGTCCAGCTAAGTTGCTAAATTGCCCAGGCTGGGCTCAAACTTGCAATCCTCCTGCCTTACCCTTCAGAGTGCTGGAATCAGGCGTGCACCACCTCGCCTGGCTATCATTTTTTACGTTCCATATTACATTATGAGCACGCCTATCTTGCTGGGCACTCTCATTATTCATGTACGTACCTGCCTTCTCCATTAGGTTGCATACAAATAGAATGGATATGGATTTCTAAGTCTCTGTCATTCCAGCGTGGAAAACAGAGAAAGTATAAATCTCTGCTACTTACAATTTTTTTAAGTTATTTGACTTCTCAGAACCTATTTCTTCATAAATAAAATGGAGGTTAACTATAGTCATTTTAAGAGGTTTAAGAATTAATGTATCGGGGCTGGAAATATAGCTCAGTGGCATAAGCACCTGCAGAACAAGTACAAGGTCCTAAGTTCAATTCCTGGTCCCCTCCCCCCCAAAAAAGAATTAAGGTATGGTATGTCAACTACTATAATGCTTGACATCTAGTAAGTTTCAAACAATGTTTAATGGCGATACGTATGACAAATCAGATCCAATGTTTGCCTACAGCACACACACATAAAATGCATTCCCTCAATTCAATTTCATAAAGCAATCAGCACAGATTAACCTGCTGCCCACCTCTCCTGATACAGATATCCACTGAATAAAAAAAAATGGAAGTTTCTATGTTCTTTAACTCAGAAATGTTATCATATATTCATGTTCTTCCAGCACAAGATTACACCACGATTTATAATTCACATCTCCTTGTTAAATAACATAGGACTTACCCTTGAAGAGTTGTAAAGTGTAAAATGGGTTTGCACAAGTTAAATAAAACTCTGAAATTGGTGTTCTACAAGGAAATGGAAGATAGCTGTTTGCTGTTTACTCAATTCTTCAATTCTAATGTCATCAATATCTCTACAAAAACTTCCATCAAATGTTGACTATGTCTGATAGCATTTTACCTTTTACACACTTCAGCACAGTGCTCAAGAGAAAAATACCTCAAAAATTATACTAAAATCTAATCAATTACAGAAAAATGAGAACACCAAAAATTATCATTACAGCATTTGTATTCTACCTCATCTGTACTCTGATACTTTTATGGGATGTATAACAGAGAAATTAACCAGGGAAAGGATTTGGAAAAGTGGTCCTGGCTGTAAATCTGACACCACTACATACCAGCTGTGTAATCTAAGCATTGTTAGCTCTTAAGTTTTATATACTTTATCTGTAAAATATGGACCATACCAGTATGAACCTCACGGGGTTGTTGTGACTACTTAATGAGATAACATATGCCAAATATTTAGCAAAGTATTTCCATCATGGTAAACATTCAGTAAATGTTATTTTAGCTGGCAGTGCCTCAGCACTGAGGTTCTTCACAAACACTGTTGTGCACACTATATATTAGGACGTAAGTGTACCTACTTAAGTTGTAACTTAAATAATGATTAATAGCAGTAACTCTGTTTGGGAGCATTTTAGGGTTTACAGTGTGCTTCTAACAACCATAAACTCATCTGACCTCCATAACATCCTCAGGGAAGTAGTCATTTTTAAGATACACATTTAAGAGACAAACTGGTAACAAAGCCACAGTCATCCGACGTAGTGATCTCCAACCAGATTCTCCAGCTCAGAGGTTAAGCGTTTGGGGCCAAGTGTTCTTAACATAACATCCACTAAAGGGAGGCAAATTCCTGCAAGTTGCCACCCTCCACAAGCATAGTCAAGCACAGGAGTCCAGGAATAAGCAGAAGGCAGGAAACCCCGTCAGAAGCCAACGACGGTACTTCTGCTGCGTTGTTTCCGTACGTGGTGTCCTCCCACGGCTCTAGGGCAGGGGCCAGGACCGTGAGTGGGTGCTGCCGTCCCCACCACGGCCCCCACCACGAGACCTGGTACCCCAGAGGCCCCCGTTATGTCTGTGGACACAATAGGGGGTGGCGGTGGAAGGTGCTCCAGAGACCACAACTGACGCCAGCTCTGCGGTGGGGATTAAGCATCTCGGGCAGGTCTAGTCATTGGGCTGGGAAGGATGGCTGAGGACTGGCGGCGCTAAGGAAAACTACGGAAACTGACCCGCTGAGGGTAGAGGGAAACGGAAGAGGCGAGCAAGGCTGGCGGCGATGGCTGGAATGCTGGGGACCAACAGAGGCTGGGGGATAGAGGAATCGGGGCAGTTGGCGTCTGGGGGGAGGGGGCAGCTTTGTAGTATGAAAAAGAGCCCGGACCCAATCTGAGGACAGTTACACGCTCTTCTAGGGGTCCACTCCCCATCCCGCGGCGGCATATGTTGCACCGAGTACTCGCCGCTACCTGAAACTGCAGCAGCTTCTCTGTCTGCTCCTGGGTTAGATCCCGCTCCTCAGGGGCCGCCATTTTGCCGCCGCCTCTACGCTGCTGACCCGTCCGCACCGTCACCCGCCGGAAGTGACCTCAGGCGCAACCACATCCGGTCTGAACGGCCGTCGGCAAGTAACTACGCCGGCACGCGCTGGCCCCCGCGCCCTTCCACCTCTGCCGCCAGAGGGCGCCTCTCTCGGGTGTATTGCGAGCAATTTTGGAAATGGCCAAGGTATAAGAAACCCATCCTCATTTAGGTGATGAACAGATCTACTAAAAATTCAATATTATCGAGTAAATCTCTGAGAGCCAAGAGAGCCCGAATGTGTCTCTAGAAGCTTCACAAAGTACCATATGCATTCGGCTAAGTTTGGCAGTTCCCTAACCATTTTCCAATCATCTCAAGTTATGCCTTAAGTTTTCTCAGGAAATTGTGCCCTGTGCGGAAAAACAGTGGTGTGGTCGGTTGATTCTTGCTTTGATGTTTCCAAAAGCATGTGCCCATCTCTTGGCAGTTTCTGAAAGTCACCGAATGCTGATGGGGCATTTCTGACCTCCTTCGAATAGGTTTTGGCCCAGTTGAAATTGTAACTTCCGCGCCACTTGCTGGGAGTGCTTGGCCCTGGCTTCCTTGGTCTCTGAGGGTTCATGGCACCTCCAAACTTAAGTGGACCTTTCTAGCCACCAAGGCGTGAAGGTGCCTGGCCTCCTCGGGCCAAAAAGCTTCCTTTTGTAGTTAAGCACTTGCGCCCATGGCCTAACCCACTGGCCCCTCGTCCCCGTGACACAGGCTAAAAAGAGATCCCTAGACTAAGTAGGTTCAGGGGCTTTAGGCTCGGATTCCAGTAAGCACTTGCAAATATTGTGGACATCCTGGGGCAGGTCACTCGGGCTCCGTCTTGCCATTGGTTGAATGGGATTCCCTGACATGCCAACTGAGCTTATTCTCCTTCGACGCGATTCTGACCTTTCCCATATGTTGTTTCTAGTCTTACCCGGTCCTCCAGTTTCTAGTTCCTTGCCACCTTCTAGCCATCTGCCTCTGTAGAGCTCACTTTCCTTCTCACCTTTTGTGTCTCATTGTCTGCATCTTCTGCCCATCCTTCAAAAGACCCCAGGGAGGCAGACTGGGTCTGGTACAGTTTTTCACTGGTTGCTATTAGAAATAAAACTTGTAGCTGGGCGTGGTGGTGCACACCTATAATCCCAGCACTTAGGAGGCTGAGGCAGGAGGATCACTGTGAGTTTGAGACCAGCCTGGGCTACAAAGTGAGCTTAAGGCCAGCCTGAACTGCATAGCCAGACCCTGTCTCAAAAAGACTAAATAAATAAATAAATAAATATAAAAATAAAACTTGTCGGAAGGTTGTGGATTTGACCTGAACATCTTCGGTGGACCCAACAGGCCAAATGGTTAAGAGATTTTTTGGTGGGGAGCTTTTTAAGGCAGAGCCTCCCTATGTAGTTTAGGCTGGTCTTGAGCTCACTATATAGTCTAGGCTGGCTTTTAACTTGTGGCAGTCTTCCTGCCTCAGTCTCCTGAGTACTGGGACTAGAGGCATGAGCCACCACACCCAGCTGGGTAAGAGAATTTAATTATAGTAATTAAGCTTTGACTTTTTGCAAGGAGGCCTTGTAGCTTTTTGACTGGATGATTGGCTAAACTTGGATGATTGGATGATTGGCCAAGTAAGTTGTTTTCTATGCCCGACCCATTTTTCCATAACTGCTCTCTGATCACATGGTTAGCTGGGGTTCTCAGAACCTGCTCTGCTTCTGGGAGCTGCCCAATTTGCAACTTTTTGTTTTGTTTTTCTTTGTTCAGGCAAACTACCTGATGTAATTGCCTAAGGAGTTTTTCCTATTTCCAGACATGGTGGCATATGCCTAGAATCCCAGGACTCCAGAAGCTGAGACAAGTTTAAGGCCAGCCTGGGCTACATAGCTTCCAAAAACAAAAAGAGGGGGAGGGAAGGAATTTTTCTTTTAACACTACTTGTGCAGGTCCTACTTGGCCACCAGCACCCCAGTATCCAGCAGAATCCCATCCTTGTCCCTGTGTAGATCAGGCCAGACAGAGGAACAGGGCAGGAAAAGTTTTGAAGTGTTCTGTGAAGAGTGCACTAGTGGGTGGAAAGACTTCTTCCTCTTTCTTTCTGACCTTTTATCAGGGTTTTTTTTTTTTTTTTGCTTTTTGAGGCAGGGTCTCCTATGTAGTTCAGGCTAGCCTTAAACTCACTTTGTAGCCTAGACTGATCTTGAACTCACTACGATCCTCCTGCCTCAGCCTCCTGAGCGCTGGGATTACAGGGGTGCGCCACCACTCCTGGCTGTATCAGTTCTTACCAGTAACGCAGCCATCGCTTGATGGGCCATGGTCATTTGCTGGGCACTTACCAAAAGAAGGGTTTACAATTATAAGTCTTTTACAACTCCGAAATATCTTTCAAGGATTTGGGGACTCTTCTCAGGATTGTAACTGTCAAAACAATAAGACATCTGTCTCCAAGACTTCATAACTACCAGCCAGTAGACACAGCCGGCCTGAGCTCCCAGGCACTTTTGTGCCTTTCACTTTTCTGACTCAGAGCCCCCACGTTCTCCCTTCCTTAGGTGGATTGAAGTTCTCTGAAGAAGCCGTATCTTTACTCAAGAGCCCGTGCACTGTTGGAACTTGGCTGACCAGAGCACTGTGGTTCGGTGAGAAGGATTGTTGCAGACTAAGAGTCAGTTGACTTGGATTGTCCTCAGCTCCGGGCGGGACTTTGAAGCCGCAGCCTGGGAGAAACAAATAGACAGCAGCAGTGTCAGGCAGTGAGCAGGGATGTCAGTCAGCCTGTCAATTAAGTGAGCAAGCTGTTGTGTTCTTTGGGATAAGTGGGATGTGCAGGCAGACTGAGCAACAGAGGACAGAGCCAAGGGACGGGTGACCCCAACCTTTCTTTTTGTGTTTTTGAAACAGATCTCGCTGTGTAGTTCAGGCTGGCCTCGAACTCACAGAGCTCCTCCAGCCTCAGCCTCTCAGATGCTGGGATTACAGGTGTGCGCCACTGCACCACATAAATCCGAGCTTTCAAACTCAGGCCTGCAAAGTAGTAAAGCTCCATCCAGTTCAGAGACCCCACCCTTTCCTAAAAAACATGAATAATTAAGGACATTCCTTTGAGAACCCATAAAAATGAATTGCCTCAGGAGGATCATTTCGAGTTCAAGACCAGCCTGGGCTACAAAGTGAGCTCAAGACCAGTCTGAACTGCATAGCAAGACCCTGTCTCAAAAAGACCAAAAAAAAAAAAAAAATTGCCTGTTTTGTTCTGAGCTGCTTTCCCACAGAGTAGACAACCACCACCTCTTTCATGCCCACAACCCCCCACCCTACCCTGTGCTGCCTGCAGGACTGTTTCTTGCCTAGGATAAACTTTCATTTTTTTGTTTTGCTTTGGTTTATTTATTTATTTTTATCCTTTTGAGACAGCATCTCACTAAATAGTTCAGGCTGGTCTTGAACTCACTTTGGGCTGGGGATATAGCTCAGTGGCACAGTGCCTGCCTGGCAAGCACAAGGTCCTGAGTTCTATTCCTGGTACCAAAAAAAAAAAAAAAAGCTGACCTCACTTTATTGCCCAGGCTGGCCTCAAATTCGCAGTGATCCTCCTGCCTCAGCCTCTCAACTATAGGCATATGCCACCACACCCAGCCTAATGCCCCATGCCCATTTTGTTTTCCTGAAACTAGTCCATATATAATTTTCATCTTACAACTGGCAACTCTAGTGGTGACATTGACAACTACTTCCTATCCACCTTTGTATCTCATCTAACATCCTTGTGGCACCTAGACGAAACTCTTAGGATGGACAGCTAAATTTGACACAACTCTTGCCTCCACAAAACCTAAAGCTAAGAATGTTTCAAATGGTATCTGATGGCTGGGGTTATAGCTCAGCTGCACAGTGCCTGCCTGGCAAGTTCAAGGTTGTGAGTTTGATTCCTAATACCAAAAAGAAAAAAGAGCGTCTGAAACCTAGAAAGCCGATTTCCTGTGCGTTGCTTGCAGCCCACCTGCCTGATGCTCTCCCCACTGATGGCTCTTCTTTTGTTCTGTGAGTGTAAAAGCTCATATAACAGAGGAACATGTCATTCAGGGTAATTTGAATACATATTTTGGGGTCACATTCACTCATATTTGGTGAAGAATAAGCTATTTTATTTCTTTTAAAGCAAAGTTGTTATTTTACCCACATTTACTTGCTTTTAGTTGACTTTAAAAAAATCACTAATGCAGCTAAGCAAGGTGGCACACTCCTATAAGCAAGCATTCAATAGGGTGAGGCAAGGAGATCTCGGATTGGAGGCCAGCCTGGGCCACAATCATGAGACCTTGTTGCAAAACAAAATAAGTAAATAATAAAAATTAAACTCACTAATTCAGTTCAGTGGTGCACACTTGTAATTCTACACATTCAGAAAGCTGAGACAGGAAAACAAATTCCAAACCAACCCAGGCAACTTACTAAGACCTTATTTCAAACTAAAAGCAGAAATAGAGCACTTTCCTAGCATGCATGAGGCTTCAATTCCCAGTACTAAGAAAATAAATAAATAATATTTCTTGAGGTCTCCCAGCTGAACTGTATGTTAGTAGAATCCCATTAGCTTATTGCAGATAACACTTCTGACATATGGGTTATGGTGATAACAGTTGCCTAGGTTAATTTTCAGGGACTAGGCTTTTTCTTTTCTTGGTAGTGCTGCCCTTAACTTGGTAAATTTTTTGAAAGATACATTATGGAGGGTGTAAAATGCCCATTTTTTTAGGAGTATTTCTGTTGATGAATTGTTAATTTTATTAGTTTTATTGTATTAAGCAATGTATATTTAATAGGAAAACAAAATATCAATATTAAATTTTTGGCCAGGTGTGGTGGCACATGCCTGTAATCCCAGCACTCAGGAGGCTGAGGCAGGAGGACTGCTGTAAGTTCAAGGCCAGCCTGGGCTACATAGGGAGACTCTGTCTTAAAACAACAGCAACAACAAAAAAATTAAATTTTAATGTGTAATGAGTGTTTATAATGAACATCAGCATTTTCAACATCAACAGTTTCCCTGCTTACAAGATCTAAAAAATAACAGCAGAAATAAATTCCTATGCAAACTACAATGAAAATACAAAGAACTCTGTCACAGAATTAATCTTTGCTTCAACTATCACACCTAAGGCAGTCTTCATACGTGACCACAGCACATTGCATGTACAAGTCTCACTCACACTGACAGGACGTGTGTTTCCTGTGTGGCCGGCCATACTTGTCACTCCTCTCCTCTTTTGTCAGGAGCTTCCTATTATACAATATGCTCTTATCAGGAACATGAAATAGCAATAAAGTAATGTATATTGAATGTTTATAATAAATATTAGTGTTTTCTAGATCAACTGCATACTAAATCTAAAAGATTAACAGAAATAATTTATGTGAACTTCAATGAAAAGGCAAATAAAACTTACAGAAATAATATTTACTTCAATTGTTGCATCTCAAGCAGTTTCACACATGAGAACATCACATTGCATATGTAAGTATCACTTATACTGATAGCACATATATTTGATTTTCCTGCCTTCTTTGATGTAGCACACTTGAAATCTTGCTGGTCTTTCTCTTTTCTTTCTTTCTTTTGTTCTTTCTTTCATTTATTAATTTTGTTTTTGTTTTTTTGAGACAGGGTCTTGCTATATAATCCAGGCTGGGCTTGAACTCACAGGGACCCTCTGCCTTAGCCTCTGGAGTGCTGGGATTACAGGCATGTGCCACCATGCCCAGCTGGTCTTGCTGTTTTCTAAGGATATTCTTTTTTTTAATCTTTTTGAAACAGAGTCTCACTATGCAGTTCAGGCTGCCCTTGAGCTCACTTGGTGGACCAGGTTGGTCTCGAACTCACAACTATCCTGCCTCAGCCTCCTGAGTGCTGGGATTACAGGTGTTCGCCACCATGCCTGGCTTACCTTTCCTTTTGTTTTCTGCTACTCAGGTTCTTTCTTTACTCAACTATCTCTTGAAATTCTGATGTTTTCAAGTGAATAGGCATTGTCTCTTTTCCTCCTGATTCATTTCAATGCTCTTACACTTGCTCTTTCAGCCTCTCTCCTGTGTCCTCCAACTCCCCAAAACTTGGGTGATCACCCTTTGCCATCCAGTCTCGCTTTTGCTACCTTTGACCTCATTCATCTCTGTCTTGTCCTCTTCCTCTCTTGACACCTCCCCCACCTCTGCAACAGGGTAAAACTGCTCTACTAGGGGGAAAATTTTTGCATACTAGTTGCTAGTATATGCCGCCTCTTACTATATAACTGTAGAATTTGATCCTATGGTCAAAGGTATCAGGTAAATAGTTACCACAGTTTGTCAGTAGCTTGGCTGTACCTGATTCCAGCTCCTACTGCTTCTCAGACTCCTCCAGTGCTGACTCCTCACAAGCCTTCTCCTTCGTTTTTCATTCATACCTCAGAGGCTGCACTTTCAGGATCCTCCACTCCCTTACCTGGGATGCCTTTTATTGACCCCTCCCATGGCTGCCCCGCCCCTTTAGTGTGGTCTCACTGTCTTTCCCAGGCTGGACTCCTGGGGTTTAGTTGATCCACTTGCCTCAGCCTCACCAGGCCGGAGCCACCATACCTGATTTTGGTATTGTCATTTTAAAACTAAAGTCTGGGTGGGGAGTACAGTGACAAATGCCTTTAATTCCAGAAACTGGCTGGGCATGGTGGTACACTCCTGTAATCCCAGCACTCGGGAGGTTGAGGCAGGAGGATCATTGTGAGTTTAAGACCTTCCTGTGCTATAAAGTGAGCTCAAGGCCAGTCTGAACTACACAGTGAGACCCTGTCTCAAAAAGACAAAAATAAATAAATAATTTCAGAACTCTGAGGGGCTGAGGCAGAAGAATCACAACTTTGAGACCAGTTTGGGCAAGTTAGTGACTTAACAAGACTCTGCCTCACAATAAAAAATAAAAAAAGAGCTGGTAACAGCTCAGTGGGAAAGCCCTGGGGTCAGTCCCCAGTATTGGAGAGAAAAACTAAACACAACAAAAGCAAACAAACAAAAACTGCAAAAAACTCTTGAGCAAAATTCCCCAGCTGAATATTTTTCCAGATCTTTGAAGGAAAAATATGCAAATGATAATAAAATGACTGACATTTAGGATGATTTTTCCCCCCTCAGAAAATACTAACTGGAAAGTAGTGTAATTAGAAAACCTTAAGAAATCTATTTTTAAAAGCGGGGGGGGGGGTGCCTGCCTGTAATCACAGGACTTAGGAGGCTGAGCCAGGAGGATGGCTGTGAGTTTGAGGCCAGCCTGGGCTACACAAAGAGTTGAAGACCAGCGTAAACTACAGTGAGACCTAAAACAAACAAACAAAGGATCATGCGTTCTGAGGTGGAGCCTTTGAAAGATGATTGGCTCTTGGGGGCGTTCTACTGGTCAGTGGATTAATCTACCAATAAATTCAGAGCTAAGTGTGCTGTTAGGAGGCAGGGCTGGGTTGGAAGAAGCAGGTCACTTGGGGCAAGACCTGGAAAGGTGTATCTTTGTTTTTGTCACTGTAGTTTATACTGTAACTGGACATCCACGCCCTTGACGCCTCCTGCACTGCTCTCATTGCTCCCCTAGCGCTCTGTCCCCGGG